>CATIWM010027679.1:0-11599 GCA_949671775.1 Mallotus repandus | reverse complement strand
TAGAGGAGCGCATACCTGTGAGTTATTATTATATGTATGCATGACATGTAGAATATAATATTGGCATCCATGTTTTAAATAAATGTAAATTTCAATATATTATATTGCATTTATTTTAATTATTGTTATTATCGCATTATTATATGTATACATATTTTATATATACTAATTAATGCCATAATTATTTGTGTACTTTGGATGCCGTGCATATTTTATATAATTTCAATATTTTATTTAATATGCAATATTTATTTATCTCGAAATAAATATTTTTGGAGGATAGCCGTAGAACGTGTCACCTAATGGGTTATACTAGGACTGTTGTGCAATAATACGTTAGATGCTAGGTTATGATATATTGATTGATAATTTAATTATTATATTGAGAATTATGGTTGAGAGCGTGACTGCTGGAGCTCGGTCGACTTAGTGTCTTGGGGTCAGTCATGCCCGCAGTGAGATTGCGGGAGCTCGGTTGACTTAGTGTCTCGGGGCCAGTCCACTGTCAATTTGGAAAAGAGAAATATTTTGGTATTTAAGTGAGCATGTTGGCTAGTGAGGTTCAGAGATCGAGGTTGCGGAATTTTTAGGGTTCTTCTCCGATCCTCCAATAAAATAAATTTTGAAAAATATTTTCAAGCATCTGTGTGTGTATTGTATGTATATTTATATAAATATAAATATACGAATATTATTATTGATGCTTGTGTGTACATGCATTAGGTTACATGCATATATATAATAATGATTCACTTAGTGAGGTATGACCCCCCTCAATTATTTTTTTCAGGATTTTTATAGTCAGACCTTGTATAGTAGTTCTCTTCGCCGAACTCTTTCTTCCTTGGCTGACTTATGTAAATTTTGAGCTGCCATTTTTTTTTTATTTTATTAGACGCTGCAATAGTAGTATATCTTGTGTAGTATATAATATTGTTTTAGACTGAAATTGTGTATTTGAATATTTGTATAAATATTTTATTATTATATGATATGGAGTTTTCATTATATTATTAAAAATTTTAATTTTAAGGTATTTTTATATATTGATGAATGTTTTATTTATATTTAAGGCTTGCTATGAGTTGCGGATTTATGTGAATTTTCGTTCCCTAGCGCCGATCATGACTTCCTATTTTAGTTCGTGACAATACTGTAATATTAAACTAAAACTGAAGATAAAATATAAAATTAATGGAATCTAGAACTAAATTTGTTGTTGTCATTGTGTTGTCAGTGTAGCTATTATCAAATTTTATTTTTATTTATAATTATATTTTTATAACTTCAGTATTTAAAATTATAAAAGCTATATATATATATATTATATACGCATAAAATTATATTTTAAAATTATAAATAAATTTAAGTGTTATATATAATTTTTTTTAAAAAGTAAGATTAATATAAATAAATAACAATTTTCTATTTCAAATTTACTAAAAATTATTGTTGAATAACTAAATCTGTATATTAATGTAGTCATATTTTCAATTTTTTCAGGTTATACATAAATTCATTTTTAAATATAATTTTAAAATTGAAATTATTTTAATGATTCAATTAAAAAAATTTCCTAAAATAAGAACTAATTTGTTAAGTATTTATAGCATTAATAAGATATTCGCAAATTTTTAGAGAGACTTTTATTTATCTATCAAAAAATAAGAAGTGAACTGTTAGTTAGTTTAACTTTTATTATAAAATTTAGAGGCTAAATTAACCTAAAAAAGTCCAAAATAATTTGATCCTAGGTGAAAAATTTAACAGTCAAATTGATCTTTATATCTAACTTTAATATCATTTGTTCATACATTTTATGAAATATCTTTATTTTGTATTTTCTTCAAAAGTCAAAAAGTTTATTGATGAAATTTTATTTTTATTAAAAAAATCATATTTTAAAAATAATATACAAAAAGTATCAAAATTTTCCTTTTAAAAAAATTAGTTTATTCAACCAATTCTATTTGATTATAAAATAAATTATTTATCAAAATATTTATATTTATAAATAAAATTAATTATAAAATGCAAAGAATTAGTCATTGATTACATTAATTTATAGTATACGTACATATGTTTTTATTAAAATTAAATTCTCAATTTGAAACATTTTTTTTCATTTCATTTATATAAAAGAAATACTACTTTCAATATAATATTACAATTTTAATCAATTTTTGAACAATTATATTTTACATTTTTAATATTTTTAATGTTAAACATTCAGAAACTTTTGTACTCTATTTTTTAAAAAATATCATTTCAGTCAATACTCTAATTATAAAATTTTTAATTAATTTAATTTTATTCCTTTTTATTAAACTTGAATAAAGAAAATCTAAAAATAAAATTTACTCTATGTAACATAAATATTACTCTCTAAACCACTATATGCAGTATTTTTTTTATTATATGCATAGTTAATCACGGGATGAATAATAAAAATTAAAAATTTATTTATTTATTTTTGTTCTTTTCTTATTAAACTTTAATAAAACTTCTAAAATAGTAAACGTACTATATGGACCAAAATCTAGTATTGCAAGTTTAATGAAGTTATAATTTATTGCAATCTTAATAAATTTTATTTTGGCCAATTACACGACTTTTTCAAATTTTTTTAATGTCAATACTTTTCTACTCTAAATTTAATTATGTGAAATATTATTTCAAAGAAATTCATGATCATAATTAATTATAAAAATAATAAAAATAACTACTTTAAAATTTAATTTTTTACAACTAAACTTTAATAAAATTTCTGAAGTTATATTATTTAGTTTGGTATATATTAAGATAACATAAAAGTTTATCTAATTGAACATAGGAAATATACTATCTCTATTAGATTATATAAGCTAAAATAAAATTTGATTTAATTAAATTATAAATACATTAAATTAAATTAGAGTTAAATTTTTAACTGTTTACATTTTATTATTAAATAACTAAATTATCTAATCCTCATCAAATAATAAGTAAATACTTTTTAGACAAATTGTCTCTTTCTCCTTCTTTTATTTATATTTATTGGTACATGGACAAAAAAAATTTAAGACTCATGATATAAGCAAATAAGCTATTAAATATATTATTATTATTATTACTATTAAATAAAAGATTTAAAAATAATAATAGTGTTACTTATTTATATAACAATTTAATGTTAACTTAATATAGTTATAATTCATTACAATTTTGATAAATATTTTATTTAAATAATATTATAATATTCCTTTAATATTTTTTATAATTAATTTTATTAAATCCAAAGCTAATTTTATTTGAAAACAATTATGATCATAATTATAAGATAATAAAAAAATCATTAGTTATTTTTAATAAGAAATTTAAAAATAATGAAAATTATATTTTTTATATAAAAATTTAAATATTACTATCCCATTAAACTTATAATTTATTAAAATTGTTATTTGAACTATGCCACTTTATTTCTTTAATATTTTTAATAGTAATATTTTTTTTACTCAAAAATTAATGTAATGCAATTCAAATAATATTTTCTTATTAATTTTAATATAGTAAACTTATAAAATTATGTTATCTAATTTGATTTATATTAGAAAAATATAAGTAGACCTAATTAAAATAGAAAAAATAAAATTACTGCTAAACTTTTAATTACTTTAATTTGGTTAGAAATAAAAAGAAATTAACATAATCAAAATAGGAAATATAATTTCAATTAAATTATAATTATATTTGAACTAATTTAATTTTTATTAGAGATAATATTGAAGTTAACCTAATTAGAATAGGAAATATACTTTCAGTTAAATTAGAATTACAATTTAATTAATTTCATTTCATTTCATTGTGTTAGAGATAAAATAGAAGTTAACCTAATTAAAATAGGAAACATACTTTCAATTATATTAGAATTATATTTTAATTAATTTAATTTTTATTAGAGATAAAATAGAAGTTAACATAATTATAATAGAAAATATAATTTTAATTAAATTACATTTTTATTATATATAAGATAGAAGTTAACCTAATTAAAATAGCAAACATACTTTCAATTATTTTAGAATTATATTTTAATTAACTTAATTTTTATTAGAAATAAAATAGATGTTAACCTAATTAGAATAGGAGAAAGACTTTCAATCAAATTAAAATTATATTTTAACTAATTTAATTTTTTATTATTAAATGAATAAATTATCCAATTTTTATATAATAATGAGTGAAAACTTTTTTATAATTTTATCTGCTCTTGTCGTACATTTATATATATTATAGATTATAAATATATACTAGTATTTGAAAATGTCATTTGCTCATGAGTAAAAATTATTAGACTTGTGATAATATATAAAAGCAAGTATTGTTAATGTATGTATGTATTATTACTATTATTTGCAACACCTATAATGAAATATTTAAATTTTAAATAAATTAAGTTAATAATTATGTTACACATGACTTATTATATCTATAAAATAAATTATTATAATATCTTATTTATATATTTCTAGTTTAACTTTAACATTAATCTACTCATTTTTTTTCTAGTAAATAATCATTAGTTTATATATCTTTTAAAAGAATTAATAAATTTTTTATCTAAAATTTTATTTTTCATTAAAAAATTGTAATATTTTTAAAAATAACTTATGAAAATATCAAAATTCAACCAAACTATGTTCCCTATAATTTATGTTTCTTAACTTAATTATTTTATTAAAATATTTTTAATCAATAAATAATATTATTATAAATGACTAATATCAATAAATAAATGCATTATATATATATATATACACACACATATAATTTTATTAAACTTAATTTTTTAATTTAAAATGTTTTCTTTCAGCCTTTGATCTTATGATTTTGCAAGCGTGTCATGTGTGTAAGATACACCAACGAATTTAAATTGAATTTTTTTGACCTTTAATGCAGATGATTTATGAAAAACCAATGATTTAAGTATTTGTTGGTGCAAGTGATTAGGGTTTTTCTTCAATGTCCGAGCTTTCTAAGTTGATGCAACTAAGACACTAAGGAGGACCCGAAGTGTCAAGTTCTCTTCGGATTCTGAGGAACCCTCTTAGAAGAAGAGTGTCACCTGGTCACTCAAAAAAGTAGGAGATATAATCATGAAATTGCAAAATTGTAGCATAATCAATCTATAATTGCATAGTTTATACAAGTAGGAAATAAGATTGTCCTAAAAAATTGTTTGTTAAGTACTTAAATATACTTGTCAATTTCATGTTTAAATATCCAACAAAAATTAAAATAAAAATAAGAAATCTAAAACTATTGATTAAATCACTATTCAATATTAATTAAGAATCAATCAATCAAAAGCAAGTACTATCAAAGGATTGTAGGGCAAATTATGAGTAGTAGAATAATAGAGAGATAAGTTTAGAAAGATTCTTGGTTTACTCCTTAATGTAATCCATTAATTTAGAATATGTAATACACTTCTATCTTGTAATCATATATATATATATATATATATATATATTCACATTAAGGGATAAATACCCAGAAAAATAATTTAGCAAAAAAAAAGTTTAGAATGGTATCATAGTTCTAGATCAATCCATAAATACCACAACCAACTAAGATCTCTTTTCCTTCCTCTTTTCATAATTTGAAATAAGAGATTCACAATGACTGAAGAAAATACAGCCATCACAGTTATAAACCAAAACCTAAACCCAATTGAATTACCTAATTCTAATAACCACCCTTTTGGTTTTAGATTAAATGAAACAAACTTTAATATCTTTTCACATATAAAAGAAGTTCATAATGTGGGATTAAACAAACCAGGCTATTTAAATGGTCAAACTCCAAAAGTTGATAAAAAGATGTACGCTACACAAAGTGGAGTACTAAGGATGCAATCATGCGTGGATGGCTGTTGAAAACCATGGAACCCCATATCCTTAGTTTATTCATTGATCTCCCAATAATAATGGATATTTGGCATAATGTCACTTAAACTTTTTATGATGAAACTGATGAGTCATAATATTATGAGTTGCGTTGCAAGACTATAAAGACCAAATATAATGGATAACCCGTCCAATTGTATTATGCTAAGCTAAATAGTGTATGGAAAGAAATTGATAGAAGATGCCTTATTAAAATAGTAGATACCACAAATCTACGTACTAGATAGGAAGAAATTCAAAAGGATTAGATGTATAACTTTCTCGCAGATCTGGATGAGAGTTTTGATTCTATCAAAAGTGATCTTCTTCAAATGAAGTATGCTCTAGGCATTAAAGAATGCTTATGAGAGGCACTATGACAAGAAACCATGCTTAAAAAAGGGAGCCTAGAGGAGGTTCACATATGGCAATGGTTTCCAAGACCACTTCCTCAAATTCCAGAAGCACTCTTTTGAGCTATTGAAAAAGTTGTAAAAGACAAGTTACGTTGCAGCCATTGCAGCAAAACACGCTATACTAAGGATACTTGCTTTAAAATTCATAGGTATCCTGACTGTTTATTAAAAAAGAGGAAGCAAAATAAGGGAAGAATAAATAAACAATCAGCTCAAGTAAAAGTAGCAAATACAATAGATTTTGAACTAAGTAAAGTTGTTATTTCAATAAGAAAGTTAATCACAGTAAACATAGTGAATTGCTCTCTTTAACCAACCGATTGTCCTTGGATAATTTAAGAAATATAGAAAAAGTTCTTTTTGCATCCACAACACAAGACACATGCTAGATCATTGACTCGGGTGCTACAGAACACATGACTTATAATAAATCCTTGTTTCAGTATATGATCTTACCTTCTAAGAATAATGTTATAACTGCTAATAGGGAGACTATTCTAGTTACTATCACGATATCAATAACCTTTAATCTCAATCTTTCTTTACATAATTGCTTACTTGCTCCCACATTATCTAATCATTTGTTGTCAGTTAACCAAATCATTGAATAATTAGACTGTGTTGTACTCATATTTTCCACTTTTTGCTTGCTTCAAGATATTCAAACTTAGGCAATCATTGGGCATGGTACTAAGAGGAAAGGGTTGCACTATGTATATAATGTTGCAACTGGTCAAGTTAATTAAGTTCAAAGTTGTGATAATAATTTGAATAATATCTAGTTGTGGCATCGTCGACTAAGACATGCCTCTTTTGGTTATTTGAAAAAATTATTTCCATCTTTATTTGGTGATATTTTAGATTCTTCTCTTTAATGTAATATCCACATTTTGGCCAAAAGCCACCATAACTCATATCCTTTAAGCTTAAATAAAAGAACATTCCCATTTTTGTTAATTCACTCAGATGTTTGGGGACTTGCCCTTGCTACTTTTGAATCTAGAATTTTGTGGTTTATTACCTTCGTAAATGATTGCAATTTATTTTGAAAGGAGCTCCATTTATTAAAGAAGAAAAATAAATGATACCCAATAGTTCTCAGCTAAAAGCTGAACTATTTTAATAGGAGCAAACTAATAAAAAAAATTATCATTAGCAATTAAAGCAAACTTAGCCATAACATCAGCTACTCTATTTCCTAAATGTTTAGAGCTAAACCAAATTGAAAAGAAAATTTGAACTTTCTTATGAATAAATTATAATGAGATAACATATAATAACAAATTGAGGCAATGGATTCTAAAACTACATAAAGTACATAATTAATATACGCCGCTACTAGCTTGACCCTTTATCACAAAGCATAAGCCTTTGTTTTAATTGGGCTCTGAATTGCTTATTTTTATAAGATGTCTTATGAAAATACACCAATATAATTCCTTATGGTATCCATATTGATCTTGATCCATCCCATATATGGATTTCTCCATACCAATAGATTGAGGGATGACCAAATGATTGTCTACTATTAGAGATAAGGTTAGCAATTTAAATATTTATTATATATGTTAGTATGTGTTACTTATCTATTCACTTGTCTTGTATATATATACTTCTAAGATATCAATACAAACTAAGGCCTTCACTCCAAACATAATTCTTAAATCAGTATTGGAGCCATTATCATGGCAACAAATTCTTTTCTTTCATCATCATCATCAACTTCCTTCTCTTCTTCTTCTTCTTCTTCTTCTAATACTTATACTCAGTTGTCATCTCTTATCTCTTTTTCTTCAACATCAATAGCCTGACACCTTATCTTCCTCAACCAAATTAAGTCAAAATTTGTTTACCTCCTATTCTATTTTAAAATCTTCTCATTATCCCCATCTATCATATCCAAAACTCTTTCCTCACTTGTCTCTCATCGTAACCAATAAGTTTTTAATCCCGATGGACTAAAATTTTTTGTTGAATTGCCATCACCCGATGCCAATAACCATAGTTCTACTTTTGCTAATTCTACATTTGATTATTAACCCATTCGACAATATCAAATAGGGCTCCATCCTTCCACAATGGCTAATACCCATAAATATTCATATGTTTATTCACATTGTTCTTGACATAGAACCAACAAGTTTTTTATAGGTCGTGAAGTACAAATAATGGAAAGATGTAATGTAAAATGAAATGCAAACTTTACATCAAACTTATGTATGGGACCTCGTTCCACCACCATTAAATGAAAATGTGGTTGCTAACTAATGGATATATAAATTAAGCATCATGTTAATGGGAGTGTTGAGCAGTTTAAAGCTCGTCTTATGGCAAAGGGATATATACAGGAACATGGTTTGGAATACATTGATACATTTAGCCCAGTTTTTAAACCAATTACTTTTTGTTGTTGTCTTAAAAATTAGAGTATCTGACAATTAAATGTAAGTAATGATTTTCTTTATGAGGAATTGAATAAAACAATCTATATGGCTTAATGTTAGGGTTATTTTTAAAACTTTGAAGGTCGATGATGAAAATAGAAAAATATCTCACCATCAGATGAGATTGATTAAGAATGATGATTGAAAAGCAAGTTTGGAACCATTTAAAACCCTAAAACCCTACCCAAGTACTAAACTAAACCTTTTTTAAACTAAACCTGACCTTAGGAAAGAGGTTCTAGTGATTGAGACAGAGAAGGTCCATGTCAAATTTTATTTGTTAAGTCAATTAGTAAAGTCCTAAAAAGGACTATTTTTGTGTTTGTATAGTCTATTTTCAGACTGGTTTTTAGTTTAGGAGCTTCAATTTAACCTTAAGAAGCTCTAAGATGAAAACTCAAACTTCAGTCAATGAACCTTTTCGAAGGTCAAATCGAGCTCTCAGAGTTGAATTTTAGTCTAAAACTATCTTTTAAAATTACAATCCATTTGTGTGGACCATTTGACCAAAAGTCAAATTGTTGACCTCTAGTGGTCAAACTGGGTCCCTCGCGTGTAATAAAATAATGCACAATTTCCTAAGAGTAGGAACCAAGCAAAGAATATTCTATTTAAGAATATTCTTGGACAAATGTCAAATTAAGATTGATTCTAGTATATTCTTTTGTCTTTTAGTGAAAAATAATACCCCTTTGAGTTGTAATCTAATTATAACTATGCCTCCAAGCCTTTGTCTATAAATAGAAGATTTAAAGTAGCATTTTGGGGAGGAGAGCCAATGACAAGAGAGAAAATTCCTGTAGCAAATAGTTAGTGAGAGAACAAAGCGAGAAAAATAGAAAAACAAGCCAAAATTATGTCAAAATAAACACTCTCCTCATCGACCCTCATTTTTTTACCTTTCTCTTATCAATCTCTACTCAATTACTAGCCTAAACACTATCTTAAATACTCTTTAATCCCTCTAAAATTCTATCACACAAATCAAAATCAAAACTAAACCCACAGTAACTAAAAATCAATTCAAACTCAATCAAGTGCTCACTTGACCCTATTTGCTTTCAATCTCCATTTCTTCAATCCAATCCTTATTTTTTGTGAGTTTAATCTCATATTTTAAGGCTAAACACTTTCTATAACTCATTTTTCTTGATCTTGGGTTCAAACTTTTAGGTTTAGGGCCTTTATTTTTAAATTTTAGTGTAAGAAAGATAAGTTTTTCATTTGTGCACTATAGGGGATAGCCAGAATTGGAGCATGAATAGCTGGCTGGGTATTCAACTCCCCAATCTAGCTATCCACCATGAGTTTTGACTAGACAAAGCCCAAATTTGGCTATCCATGTCTGAGCTCCCGAATCATGCACTCTTTGTTTTGAAATGACTCTAATGATGGTCCTAATGACTCATACACATTCTATGATAATCATATGTCATCTAAATGAGTCTAAAAGGTCATAGGATGATCAAATTTAATATTTTTCTAATTTATTTTCATTTTTAAGATATTTTTCTTTAATATTCATATTTTTTTAAAAGCTTTTACATTTCCTTGCTTAGTTTGATTTTAATTGAGCTTTTGGTTGATGATTAACATTGTGTTGTTTAATGTGCATTCTTGATTGTGATTTGGTGTTTGTAAATTGATTATGTACTAATTTAGTGACCCAATTTTGTGTATTTTGTGCGTTGAGACTATATGTTGATTATTGTGCATTAATGTTAAGTGTGCTAATCTTATTTGTGTTGAGTCTTTGATTCTTAACGTGATCTTTGTGTATATGCTTTTGCTTTGATCTTTGATAATCTACTTGTGGTATTTTTTTAGTTCAATTACTTATTATTGAAAGTTGTATACATATGTGTGATTTATTTGTGCTTTTTGTGCATTTTGTGATCATAAGAGTACTAATTGGCCCACAGAGATTGAATTGGTATTATAGTGAGACCTAAATCTAATTTATGTGCTCCTTATTGAATCTTAATCTATAATTCTTTGTTTTGGTGATAGTTTTGGGACTATTTTTGTGAATATTGAGTGTCTAAAGTCTATTATATGTGTGTTTTTCATATTTATTATTTTATGCTCTATTTGTCTACCTAGAAGCATCAATTGATCATTATTGATTAAATTGATGTATTTCAAGGGATTATTCATCATTTTTATGCTTTTTTTGACTCCTAATCATATTTATTTTGTTTTATTAATTGATTATTGTCTCTAACCAAATTCACTTTTCTTATTGATTATTATTACTAACTAATTTCCTTATTTATTGCATTATTACATTTCATGCATTCTCATATGCTTGATGCATATCATGTGCCTTTTGCATATCACTACCATGTTTGTGAATCATTTTATAGATCTTTTAGGAGCATTTTGCATGAACCCCGGCATGCATCACTACCATTTTTGCGTGAATTTCAAAATTTCATCATGTTACATGCACCCTAGTTTGCATCATGCATAGCCTTTGCATGTGCCCCAGATTTATTTAATGCTTGTATGAGCATGCATTTGCATTATATATATATACAAGCTTTTAACCTCTCAATTATTAACTCTACTAACATTGCTAACTCTTCTAGCTACTAACATTTACTTTTATTGCAATTTATTCTTCAAATATTTTATTTATTGTCCAAATATTATATACTGCTTATCAAGATTCTAATCTCGATCTCTACTCTCAATTTCCCATTCTCTACATCTTTATGTCTAATTTATATTTTCATTTATCTTTATATTTGTTCATTATTATCTTTACTCTTAATCTCATTTTCTATTTATTTTTTGTTCTATTTATCAT
>CATIWM010027639.1:0-29492 GCA_949671775.1 Mallotus repandus | reverse complement strand
TGTGGGTGATTGAAAATCCTAACTTGGGGATAAGTTAGGTGGAGACGTAGGATTGTTGTTGAATCCGAACTCCTTAAATCATTGTGTTCTTCATTCTTTCTTCCCAACGTTCTTTCTATTTTTGTTTAAATTTCAATTACTGTCGATTTGAATTTGATTGCCTTATTCACCCCCTCTAAGGCATTCTACATGATCCTTGTGGTTTCTTTAGGTAAAATTAGTTCTGTGATTTTTTTTGGCTCTTAAGAACCATGTGTTTCATATTTTTTTTCACTTTAGTACCCTTTTAACTAATATCATCATTATTTTATGAGAAAAAATAATATAATATTAAATTTCAATGATAAATTTATTCTATATATTATTTACGATCGATCTAATCAATTGGTTATTTTTAAAAATATTGTAAATTTATTTTAAAAATTATTTTTTATTCATAATTAAATTAAAAATACATGTAAATTTGATTTTTTGTGAGTTTATTGTAATTAGTTGAATAATATATTGCTCATTATATGATTTTAGCATTGAAAATACATATTATTTTTACATTAAAGCATACATTTTAAACAATATTTGTAATAGTACTGAAGTGAAAAAAATTATAAAACACATGGTACTTAAAAGTAAAACAAAATCACAATACTGATTTTACCAAAAGGTAAAATTATATGGATCAAAATTGTACCTATTCCTATTTTATAATTTTATGTTAAAAGACGTTAAAATACGTTAAAACATGTTAAAACGTTTTAAGTGTGTCCTTATTGTGTTTGTAAATGTGTTTAAATACATTTAGACATATATAGGTTAAACGATTTATACAGATAATGTCATATAACATACCACTTAAACATATCTATATTTGGGTTTATAACTTTAACATTATTAATTAAATAGATTGTATTTAGGTTGGCCATTTATGTATCAATTATATTGATGTTTTAACACGATCCGTTAACACAAATTATAAATTGTACTTATAATAGAACATCATACAAAGTAATGGGTGCCATCAATCTTCTTGCAGTGAAATTAAAAAAAAAAAATCTTTAATTTAACATCAGGGAGGTTTGAACCAAAACCTAAAAGTCTCGAAATTTTACCTTAGACAGACTGATCTAAGCCTCATAGCAATTAATTAAATAGGTTATTTGCGGTGTGTTTTTGGATTTGTTTTCCTTAGAAAGAAGCAACACATGCAAATGTAGAAAATCATCTCTTAAAGGATCACTTGTCTCTATAAATGCATGGTCCAATCATCAACATTACATCCCATTTTCCAAAACTACGGCTACGCCTGGACCCTCCATCTGCATGCATGCCCAATACATGTATTCAAAGCACAATAAAATTCTCATAAAATCATGCCATAATTCATAAAAGAAAAGGGGCTTTACTTTTCTATGAAAGGGCATGATTTGAATGAAGAAAGAACTGAAATTTTTTTTTTTTTGAAATTTCGATATTCAAAATTTATTGAGTTTTAATTAGTTTCAATTTTTTTAAAAGAGCATGACTTGAAGACTTTATAAATGAAGAAAATTTGAAATTAATTTTTTTTTTAAAATTGATAATCAAAGTTCACTGAATATTGGTTAGTTTAATTTGACTTTGGTTTAACAAAAAATGATAAAAATTTTAATAATTAATTTAATACAATTACATACATTATCATTTGAATTTAAAATATCAATTAAATAAGAAAGTCTCTGTCAGTTGATCCAATAGTTGTTGGTATTGAAATTAATTTTTGAGCAAATTACCATTTTCTTCCTGAGATTTGACTTAACTTACATATACCTCTGTCTTGTTTTAAAATTGAATTTTCGCTTCCCTCAGTTTTTATTTTGTTAACATTTAAGAATTTCTATTAGGGTTAGATCATTTTTTTTATGCTAAGTGCTATATAAAAAGACTAAAATGTCCTTTTAGAAAGTAAAAAAAAAATCAATTATAAAGCACTAATAATATTTTAATCATTTTATATTTGGTAACATTAAATACATATATTCCTCATTTATTAATGATATGGTTCATAAAGAAAATAAACCATATTATTAGTGTTTTGTGGTTAATTATAGTTTTTTTACTGTGTTAAGAATATTATAGTCTTTTTATATAACATTTAACTGAAAAAATAGTCTAACTATAACAGAAATTTTTAAATATTAAAAGAAGACAAGTTAAAAATGATAAAAATTTAACTTTTGAACAAAAAAAATTAAATGTTAATTAGGTCAAATCACCAGTCGAAAAATGTAAATTACTCTTAATTTTAAGTGAATGAGGCTGCACACGTATATAAGTAAAAGGTCTCTGTAGGCTTTTTACTGGAGAGATCAAGTTAGTTAAATTATAACAGTGACAATTAATCATCTTCAAACTTTTTTTTTTCCTTTTACTTTAATCTTGGCTGGTCAATACTCAAGAACACACCATTGATTTCCAAAAAAAAATTAAATAAATACTCAAGAACACCATTCAAATTTCTCTGTTGGGATTCGACCCATTTAATGTCTTTTTTTACCGAATCATGAATTTACCTTATCCAATGGTGATGGCCTCCCACAACCTTCTTCTCAAAAACATCCCAACACAGGACTAAGAGTTGGGTTTTATGCTGTTTCTTTTGTAGGGCCATTGCTTTATGAGCTTGACCATTCAGTACTTCTTCTTCTTATTATAAACATTTATTTATTTTTCTTTTGTTCTTTTGGATATTTCATTGTTTGACCAATGATGCTTAGTAAATTGTTGGTGGGTTGGTTCTTTACTTTGTAACAACTATTCTAACAAAGTTTGAAGTGTATTGGATAAAATTTCATAGTTCAAATTTGTTACTTAGACCATGATTATTACACCTATTCTTTGTTCAATCAATGTAACATGGATATCTTAGTTTATAAAACCATCTCTAATTCTCTCTTTATAATTATATATATATATTGATTTTATTAATATTTCAAATTCTATAAATTCTTTGATTTAATTTTTTATTTTACCTTTTTTCTTAAATTATTAATGATTTCATTTTTTATGAATAAACAATTACATTCAATGCCTCTCTATTTTTTTTAAATACAAAGAATAAACTCTTATTTTTCAAGAATTTTTTAATAAAAAACTTGGAGTATTTAAAGAGTTCTTTCTGAAGATGCATAAACATTTTTGTATCGATAATTTTATAACACCATTAACGAAATTCACTGAATTCTTCATAACACAAACATTTTTTTTTTAAAAAAAACTAAGAATATATATAAGTTGATAATTAAACTCTTACTAGTTTGATAATTATATCTCATAGGAGTGTAAATATTGACTTTTCAAAACTTCAATTTTATTAATTTTTTTAAATAACAATTATAGAATTGATATTTGTTATGGTGTGAATTGATAATTATAAATTGACATAAGATAAAAAAAATAAAAAAAGAACATGGTTGGGCCATTAGTCAAAGTGGGCCTATATCTGCTGACTAACTGAAAAGGTCCACCAAAAGGGATGTTCCAACTGTGAAATGGTGAGTGAATGGGACCATATCTTGTCAACAGAAATAACTAATCATCAATTTATAAAATCAAAAAAGGTTTTTTTTTTTTTTTTAAATAATGAAATTAAGCTTGAGAATTGTTCAAAAACATTAAGGTCATTGGCTAAGTTTTTGGGGTTCATCATAGTTTTCCACTTTCATTGATCTTGTTCCACTTTTTGATGCTTTGTTTTTATATTACACTCTCATCAATTTGTCTACCAAACCTCCCCTTTTGCCTTTCACAAGTGTAAATTCTTCCAAAATCCCCTCATCCCAAAACCCAAAAAAAATGCATAAAAAGAAGCACAAGAAAAGAAGGTTTTAGAAAAAGAATTGTCTCATACATTATCTTCCCTCCTCTCCTAGTTTGTAATTTTTTTTTCATTCATGCAAGAATTCTCACCTTTGAAGGCTATGTCTTTTGCTGTGCCTCAAATCATGACTAGTAGATTGATGATAGCCCATGTGTATAAAATGAAAGCATGCATTGAAAAGAGAACAACAGTAATCATATCATGAAGTTCAAAATATAATATATGATATTAAATTTCTCATTAATTCAGGGATTGAATGCTTATTTAACAACAATCAATAACAAATTTTGAAATTGAATAGCAATCTTTGAAATCACCTAATAGATATTGTTCTTACTTAACCAACGTTTCAAATTTAATTACGATAAATGTAATTACGATAAATTAGTTGTTGAGAGACATTTACTACCATTTTAATCATATTCAAATTGAATTGAATTAGTTTAAATCTAATAGACCTTAAATATTAGTGGTTGAGATAAAAACAATTAATAATTTTAATTGTATCTTCAAGTTTTTTCCTCTTTAAGAATGTTCGCACTTTGTAACAAAAGGGAAGTAGTTTATGTATGCAATGTTTTATGCAAAAACAAACTAACCTATTTTGGCATATTCTTAGACTTTAGGGCACCTCCATTCTTAGAAATGGAGATACCCTATCAAATACTTTTTGCATTTGCCCACACTCCACAGAAAAATGGAGTAAAAATGCAAAAAGAAAGAAATATATGCACAAGTAATGATTGTGGTAAAAAAAAAGGGAAAAGAAAAAGAAAAGGATTGCTTAGACCAATTCCAATCTTCTAAATGTTGATGAATGCCTAAGAACCTAAAACAAGACTTAGTAAAGACAAAGGAAGTATCATCTAATCTTATATAATTTTATGCTATTACCATGCTTAATACTTTACTTTAATCTAATACCAAAATTAAATTAACAAAACCCTTCAAAGCTTCGTGAAGCTCAATATAATATTACTTCTCTTTGGCTTCAAGTCAAAGGTTATGGACTTCAAAAGTTATTCATCTAGAATCATTGACCACCCTACACAAATCTTTATTTTTCTTTTCATTTTTTTAGTCTTTGGTTCCATTGTTTAGACTTTCTAAAAGCCTGAAGCTCCATTAACAGATCACACCTATAAACAATTGGAGAGTGCTACATATATCATCTTTACTTCAACGTCATTGGGGACATTATCAAGCACTTTATAATACAAAATGTAAAAGACACAGGCTTCTGCTAGTTTATTGGGTCTTGATTTGGGGCTGAATTAGTAAGTGGTCCAAAGTTATATGAATTTTATTGGGCTATCATGGGTAAAGCCTTGAGTTAGAAAAGTTGGGCTTAGTAGGAATTGAGTTTTTTCTTCTGAAAGTTATAGAACAAGACAATGGGCTCCAGAAAAATCAGAACTGGACCAACTCTCATGTTAAGCATTTTTCTTCGATCCAATGACATCGGAGATTCGCTAGCCACAATAGCTCCAAACTAATTTAGTTCGAATAAAATGAAGTCTATAAAAGGAGGTAAAAATTTTCCGGTATCTATTTTTTATGTACATAAAATACGAACTCTAATAAAATTTATGCAGCATCCTTAACCTAATGGCCAAGACTTATCACTGGCACCTTTGGAACTCGGGTTCAAGTCCTTGCCCTACCACTACCTCTATCACCAATTACTAATGACAAAAAAAAAAGGAACTCTTATGAAATTCAAGAATTGAAAAATTAAAATTTCTGGCTGATTGGAATAAAAATGTTGGCTTCTCGTGACAATGTTTGATGATTAGCACCTATATTGCAGGTTTTGAACGAGGCCATGTCTATATGTTGAAGTTGGAAGCAACATGAAGCATTTTGGAAGGCACAATCTAGTTCCACATTTATCACTATTGGAAGCATTTATGCAAAGATACATCTAAATAGAGCTTGTACAAAAATGTTTACTTTTCAACAATAAAATCAGGATCTTCAGGCTTTGATCCACCCTTCCTAGTGCTTGCTGCTAATTTTGAAGCATACATAGTGAAGTTTGTAGCAACCTGAAGCAAAGACGAAGATGTGCTCTCCATTTTATTCAGTTCATTTTCTTCTTTCCTTCTTTTATACCGAAACCAAGCTGCTTGTATAAAGCAAGCAGCCCATGTCCTCCATTGCGGAGAGTGAAACCTGAACACATGTCTAAGTTGTTTGCTGTTCAGTCTCCGAAATTGAGATGCTACAAACTGTAAGTCCTCAGCAATCAAGGCAAAGGCTTCCACATCAGTGATTGCAACGGCTGTGCGTGTCGATGAAGGGAGGGTAATATTTGAACTCGAACGAGGGTCTAACGCCCATGTTAACAATTCTTCCCCACAGAAGTCACCAGGCGCAATGAGGCATGAATTGAAGAAATCAGCTCGCCCTCCATTGGTGGTGTAAGAGTTCAGGTGACCTCTGATGATGAAAAGCATCTCATTGACAGGATCACCTTCGCGAACTAGACAAGTTCCTTGATCATATAGACAAGGTTTCAGCCTTTCGCATATAGCATCTAGCATCTGCTCATCCATCATATTGAAAAGCTGAACCTGCCAAATGCACATACATTCATGAGTCATGACAACAAGTTTATACACCAACAGCAACAGGAGTAATTGCTAATGCTTACTTTTCGAACAAGATCAAGGCAGAGGTGTCGCTTGATTACCCGTCTAAGATCCTTGGGGAGGCTCTTTAGAATAGCTTCCTCGTCAACACCTCTTGTTGCACACCATCTGTGTTGATTATATCTTCGAACACTCTCTTTCATTTCATGGGGAAGCTGCCTATGGCGCATCCACCGCTCTGTATCAGTCTTGAAAATCCTCCATTCTTCCAGTCTTGCACTGCTGGATTGGAGATATCTCTGTCAACATTAAAAAATCAGAACATAAAAACTCTCATCTCAACCCAACTTAATCACGTAGCCACCATCTCTTTCAATCAGACAATGTTGCAAGAACCAAAGAAATTTCGAATAGCTAGACTTACTTACGTGCATATTTCCAATAAGCAGACCAAAAAGAATCAATGAAACGATTCCTGTTATTATTGCATAAATTATTTCTCCAAGGTAGGTGCCTGTTGCGAGTCCCTGTCCTAGAGAACTGCAAGAATCGACCCCATCAATGCAATGATTCTTTAGGGTAAAGAATAGAGCAGAAATGAATTCTAGCAATCCATCAGAAAACTCACTTCAAATTCCTCTGCGCCCACCAAAGACAGTAGAAAAATTTCTTGAAGAAGCTCGAGGATGTAACTCGAAAAGACAGTGCATCACTATAAATGCCAAACTCAAAAAATCCTCTACTTGGATCACACAGAGTAGAGATATTGCTTGATGCCAACCAAGAAACTCTACCAGGGTCATCTAACAGACTGCAATCCATAAATGAATGGTGGCATTGTCCTTGTCCGAGGCTACAAACTTTTCTCCAACAATCTTCCTGTCTTTCAATTGCTAAAAGGTACCACAAGCATCCCAAAACCTTTCAGACAGCAGCAAATACATATGATGAGCCTAAGTATGTTACGTTGCCGTGCAGAATAATTTGTCACAAGTTCCTGTAATTGTAATGGTGGTGTGATTACTTACATGGCTTGCCATCATATAGAGAATCAAATTATAAGCTGCTCCAGCCCATGCTCTTTCCAGGACAAGACCAGTAGCCTTGATGATTTGAGATGAAAGTGGAAAGATGAGATACAGCCTCAGAAGATACTGAACTAGGATGAGAATCCGAATAACAATTCTTGTGTGAGCCATTTCTGGACTACTTAAATATGGGATCACACCCCAAATCAGCAACTGAAACATGGCCATTAAAAGCTTCATTACTTCAAGCTGAAATTAAGTTCCTCCTCCAATTGAATCAAGCATAAGATATTGATTACAAACCTGAGGGATAGGCTGAGCAGCCAAAATGTCAAGCCAAAAATCTGTGTGAAGGTACCTTGAAGCAATTTTTGAAGGATTTATAACCAGCTCTCCTCTCCCAAATACTCGAGATGAAGGAGCAACATAAGCAGTTTGAAACCGAACAAAAATGTGAATAATGTAAACTACATCAGCTAGCGATCTGATGGCTGTAAGAGTAGCCTCAAGTGGGGTTGAAACATGAATGCAAATGTCTTCCTCAACTTGAGGCAACAAAAAGAAGAGCGGATCTATGAACAATGAAACCAAACATGCAGCAAACAAAATCTTGTTCCATTTTTGCATGATAGGTCCTCGAGGATCCAATACTGTTGTCTCCATTACTTTGTACTCATAATCTTCAGAGAAGACTCGTGAAAGTACTCTTGGACGAAAATTTCTGCCTACTGAAACCTTATCAGATTTCTTTGAAGGAGGAGTTGTATTGACTTTTGTTGGTGCTTGGAAAATACCCTCTTCAACTTCTTCATGAAACCTGAAATTTGAAGTGCACTGACCATTTAATCAAATTTAAAATGGTACTACAGAGTTGAATTTCAATTGAAAAAAGCAGGTTGACAGACCTTGAAGAGCTTGAAATATGTGAAGCCATAATGCAGTTCCGATACGATTATTTATCGCTTGATCTGCCACAACACAAATGCATTAGAAAAACAATATGTTTTCGAAACGCAAGCACAGAAATAAACTTGCAGAAAAGCCCTAATTGAAGACTAGAGTTAAACGACAGCTTCTTTTGAGCATGTTCTATGCTTGGCAGTGGATGCAATATTGCTAGAGCATGCTTTTTTTTTTTTTGTTCTTAAAAAAAGGGAATAAGACAGTACCATTCAAATGCTGTCAGAACTAGATGTTGAAGGACTTGTTGATAGCTTACAACTGGAGAATTAAATTTCTTTATGCTGAAGTTGAACAAGGAAAATAAAATGGATGAAACAATAATCCTTATTGTAGTTAAGTAGCTGTTTTGTGTTAACACAAAAGAACAAACTTGAGCATATACTAGTGTGGTTGTTGATTACTTGAGTGCGAGAATTTCTTCTATATTTTGTGTTTGTCGTTTGACCATTCATTGTCGTCTTAGAAAATCATCTACTTTGCAGTCATAAGAAAATGACATGTTGATTCCTCTGATTTTAGCATACTAGCAAGGAGGGATACTAAATTAGAATTACTTGTTAGGACCGTTGAATTCATGTCTAAGGGTAAAGATGATCTAAATATGTCAGATCACGATCACGTTGGATTCATAATATTATTATAGGTGATAATAAATGTTGTTACATGTGATATCTACATATATATAAAAAAAAAAATCAGTTTATAAAAAATGTCGCATGATTATGCTAGTATTATCGTATATTAAGTACTCTTGAAATAGATGTTGGTCTAAACTTCCTTTTAGAAGAAGAAAATTTTATCAATAACAACTTAGAAAAAATTTAACATGATAAAGTCACTTATACTCAGTTCTGCCTCTTGCCAGCAATATGCTTCTCATATTATACGGTAGCCACATTGAGTGCAGCATTTCGTTTCCTATCTCCTCTCCCTTTCTATATGATGTGAATAATTTTTTAACTAACTAGGCAAGATATGCAGAGTTTGCTCTCATATGGTCCAATAAGCTTCTCATCATACATTTCTAGACTAGCAGGTAATGACAAGCAACTATTAATTTCAATGTCTTGGGCCTTGAGCAAATTATCCTGAATATGCAGTTCCCTGAAATTCATTTAACAATCAGAAATGATTTTCCAGCATTACATCGCTGAACCAAAATAAATAACCGGTACATCAACTCTATAAATAGCATCCATAAGTTTTTCGTCAGGATCATTGCACCCAGCATATACATCAAAGAAATTTCAACGCAGAGTTCTGGTTTGTCTAGAAAGCGGCTCATGACTGTCAGGCCTAGAAGGAAAAAGGAGAACACTTGGCGTGGGTTTGACAAACAGCAATACATTGCAGGTGCATACCTAGCAAGTCACTGTCACAAGTATTAGAGGTTTTAGAGGACTTGTTCAAATAAAAAGTAAATGTATCACCAGAATCATGCCATAAGAAAATAACCAGCTGAGAACTAGAAATCTCATATGATGTTAGATAAGTTTCACAAAATGATTTTGTTCGCACGCGTCCATGCCTGCCAAAAAATACACAGACAATGTTACCTGAAGTATTTTGTCCAGGATAAATTTAGGAAAGGTTTAGTGCTCAAAACTGACGCCTTGGCCGAGACTCTGCAACAGAGACTCGAATTTCTCTGCCGTCCAATTCCTGCACCAACAAATTTCACAAGGCACATATTAACTTGGAGCTTTATTTAACAAATTTAACTTGTACCAAAATGGCATGACAAGATATCAGATGTGCCAAGAATTGGCATGACTAGATATCAGTTGTGCCAAGAATAGTATAATGACATAACTAATAAATGATAAATTAATCTTACAAGATAGAATGACACAAACTTCATGTAATATTCAGCAAGATGGCTTGATGAGACATATATAACCTTTGAAAGATTCTTGGCAAACAGAAATTCATCGCATTGAGAACTAATAACTAAAAGTGAATGCAAATCAACCACATAATTAAATATGGTCTAACTTCATCATCTATATGAAAAACAAAACTATCTGATGCACCAAGCCACCAACAGAAAACTGAATGATCATGGTTCTCCACATTAACAACATTGAAACATCCTTTCCAAAACTAGCAATTCAGGTTAAGCACAAGGCAGACAACATAACAATCATTTCAACAGTACTTATACTTTCACAAAAAATAGAGCAATTCACTTACAGCGCCATTCAAGGACTCAAGAGCATTTTCGACCTCTTCAGCAGAACTGTAGGTAACAAAACCAAAGCCCTTTGATCTACCACTATCCCTGTCATAAATCACTTTAGCATCCACTACCTTCCCTTGCTCACTGAAGAAGCTCTCAAGTGCAAAGTTATCAACACTCCAAGGAAGATTGCCAACATATAACCTATTGCCACCATCAAGAGACTGACCACCACCACCACCACCACCACCACCACCAAAACCACCAAACCTAGGGGTTCTAGAATCCTTCTGAGGAGGAGGTCCAGAATTAACCCTCAATGCCCTCCCTTCAAGTTCCTGCAATTATACACACTATTCTTAGATGCAATAGCCCAGCTTTTAAATCATTGAACACATTCCTTGTCATAAAGGTTACAATTAATTAATTAGGTACTATCCCAGCACCAAGTATACTAAGACAGCGATTTTAAACCCTAATTAAACTAAACATCATTAAAAAAAATGCATCTCCAACGATTTCTACACAAAAGGAAATAGCCTTAGAACCTTTGATCCATTCATTCTCATATACACAGAGATGCACAGCACCTGACCGATTTAAAATACACAAGAAAGGAATAAAATAAAATTCCACTTACATAGCCATTGAACTGCCGAGCAGCAGATTCAACTTCCTCAACAGATGACATGGTCACAAAACCAAATCCTCTGCTTCTTCCGGTTACCTTGTCATATATCACCTTCCAAATGAAAAAAGACACTTACGTTCAGCACATCAAAGCAAATGGTAGCAAATCTTTCAAACAAAAATTAATAAAGCCAATAAACTACAAATAATCTCCATTTGTTTCAATCAAAACAGAATAAAGTTTGTGTCTTTTCTACAAATTTTAAGCGCCCTTTGCATTTAACACTCAAATTAAGCAAATTTTATCCATCAATTGTCAAACACAAAAGAGCCCACAAGACAAAAAGGGAAGAAAGTATGTTCTTCCATAATACTAACTATAAACAAACACTAAAAAGAATAAATTATGTTAAAAAGAAACAAACTTTGAGTAAAAAATTGAAAAAAAATACCTCAACCATCTGAACATTTCCAGCTTTTTCAAACAAACCAGCAAGCTGAGCACTGTCGACGCTAAAAGGAAGATTACCCACAAACAATTTTAGGTCCTGAGAGAAACTAGGTTCATCTCCATCACTAGAAACATCCTCTTGTTGTTCAAATTCAGAAGAAACAGCAACATTTGGAACAAAACGAGAAAAGGGTTGTTGTTGCTGCTGCTTGAAAGGTACAACAAAGGAGCAGAATAGTGAAGAAGGAACTGAAATGGATTTTGCATGAAGCCTGTAAGAGAGTGAAATGGGTTTACTTGGGTTAGATAAAGAAAGGGTTTTAGGATTAAGAGAAGGGAGAACTAGAGAAGAGGCTGAAGCTGTTGTCATGGCTATGGTTTTTGAAAGGTTACACAGAGAGACAGATATGAAACAAGGATAAGGTTTTTGGGTAGCTAGCAGGGTGAAGAAGAGGGTTTATAAAGGGGATTTTTTCGCATACGTAGATATTTTGAGGGCTACTTGGGGTATCAACTGTGTCAAGACTCGAGCTCTTTTTTTTTTTTAGTGAAATTCATATTTAAGATATTTTGATGAAAATTTTTAAATATCGTTGGCAGAGTTACTCTGTTTTTATCAATTACTAGTCATGAATGGTGAAATGTGAGACTGTTAAATAAAATAATAAAATAAATAATTTAAATAAAATAATAACTAGATAAATTAAAAATAAAATATATTATATTAATTTAATTTTTTAATTTTTAAGTTCATAATTTTTTATTATAATAGAATTATTTTTAGATTTATTATTGGGATATGTATAATAAGTTAAAAAATAATATTGAATAATTATTTGTAATCTATATATATATATATATATATATTAAATTCTGAGTCTTAAACTCATGAAGTTAAAAATTTGACAAGTGTCTATTCTTATATTTGAATATTTACCCTAAAATTTAATATGTTAAATTTTTAAAAATTCTGATTTTTATTAAAAATAAAATAATTATTATAATTTTTTAGTATTATTTTTAACTAAAATACTATTTTATACATATTCTAATACTACTCAAATTCTAAAAGTTTTTGTATAACATGTATTTTTTAATCTCAAATCACTCAATCATTTTTTTAATCTATTAAAAATTCTATTTTTAAAAATTTTCTTTAACTATTATACATACTCCAATAGTAATTTAATAATCTCAAAATAAATTCTATTATATTTAAAAATAATTACAATAAAATTAAAAAAAAATAAAATTAATGTAATATATTTTATTTAGTTATCTTTTTCTCTTTGTAAAAATTTTTATTTTAAAATATATTTGTTTTATTCAATATAAAACACTTTAATTATACTAAATTTAAAATATTAGTTTTTTTTTTCATTAGAAATTATATCTTTTATTCTAATTAAAACATCCACCTTTTATTCAATTAAAAACATATTTTTCTTTTTATTTAACGTAAGTAAAAATACGTAACTTATCAATTATTTTCTATTTTTATTTTATATCTTCAATTATTATTATTACTATACATATTAAAAATATATATATATGTACTTTTAATAAAACATTATTAAATAAAATTATTATAATAACTTTCTAAATTTTCACTTTTATATTTAATGAATTTGTAATTTTAAATTTATTAAAATTATTTAATAACTATATTAAAATGTGTATATTATTTAAAGTTCACGTAACACATGTATTCACTACTAGTTTCTTTTTAATTATTAAATATAGAATTTTTAATGGTTTAGGAAAAATGTTTGAGTGATTTAAAGGTAAAAAAAAGGTATTATATAAATATTTTAAAATTTGAGTAGTATTGAAATATGTATAATAATATTTTAGTTAAAAAATAATACTAAAAACCAATATAAATATTTTATTTTTAATTTTTTAAGAATAGGATTTTTAGTAGTGTTACACATTATTAGCTTTTAAGGGTGAATACTAATAGACGCTTATCAAATTTCAAACTTAATATATATATAAGGGGAGGGGGGGACAGACAAAATTATGAAAAAGTCTTCACTCATTATTATATAAAAATTGGATAATTTTGTCATTCACTAATAAAAGTAAAATTAAATTAATTAAAATATAATTTTAATTTGATAGAAAGTCTATTTCATATTTTAATTAGGTTAACTTCTATTTTATCTCTAATAAAAATTAAATTAACTAAAAAATAGTTCTAATTTAATTGAAAGTATGTTCCCTAAGTTAACTTCTATTTTATCTCTAACAAAATTAAATTAATTAAAATATAATTCTAATTTAATTAAAAGTGTATTTTCTATTCTAATGAGGTTTATTTCTATTTTATTTCGAAATTAATTAACATACAATTCCAATTTAATTGAAAATATATTTCCTGTTATAATTATGTTAATTTTTATTATACCTCTAACAGAATTAAATTAATTAACATTTTAGTGATAATTTTGTTAAAAAAATGACATTAAATTAATTTTTGAGTAAATAAAAGTATTAATATTAAAAATATTAAAGAAATAAAGTGTCATAGCTCAAATAAAAAATTTACTTAATTATAAGTTTAATGAGGTTGTAATATTAATAAAAAAAACTATTAATAAATTATAAGTTTAACGGGGTTGTAATATTTAAATTGTTATATAAAGAAAATATAATTTTTATTAACAAATAACTATGATATTTTATTATCTTATAATTAATTATGATTATAATGTAGGCGGCGGGTTTAGCGCACGCCTAAGTGTTGGCGACCACAACACTGTGCAAGCTCAGAGCCTACTAGAAAACATAAGATGGGCTTAAGGCCCAAATAGGAGATGGAGTCGCCACCCGGATAAAAGCCGGGATACACTTTACAACAACTGGATTCCACGGAGGTACCCATAAATTGTCCTCAGAGATCGAGTTCGGAAACTAGGTAGGGGCTTTGGAATGCCCACCCAACCTTGCGGTTGGCCTCCGTGTGTGTTTTTTATTTTATTACTTTTAATTATTCAATTACTTCCTTATTACCGGGTTAATTGTAAACGCTTCCAATTTTATAATTTAATTCAAGTTTGCACATTAGTCATTTTGCATGCTTATTACCTTGCACTGATTACAAATAAGGATAAATATTACAAACATTCATTCAAAACAAATAAAGACGGGATTAGGGATTACAATGATTTACATAATTACAAATATGAACTCACTAATTATTTAGTGATTAAAAGTCACAAAGAAACCTACACTAAATACGGGTTAGGTTTGTCTCAAGATAAATAGTTTTTATATAAAAAGAAATAAATAAATTTGAATGAAGTAGGTATGAATATTCATTTAAACATGGTTTACTCACTCAAACAAACATGTAAGTATAATAATCACATGCAATACTAAAGATATTAGGCAGCATGTTTGTATCGGATACTAAAAATATACCGAATAGATACTAAGGACGAATCAGAATCATGCTGGACTCTGGTCAAGGGGTGATCGTCTCCTGGGAAGAGGCATCGCCTCTTGGATCTCTATTCAAGAGGCAATCGCCTCCTTGCTAAGGGGCGACACCTTTTAGCCAGGAACACTACGATTTATATGTTACTTAAATTCTAAGTAAATCGAATTTCATGTAAGCTACACGTAAATCTATTTCTAATACATCAATATTTCACATAATCATGCCTTCATGTATTATTCAATAGACTAAAAGCTCAAAGAAAAATGATTAAAGCCAAGAAAATGACGCTTTTTATGGAAACAAGAACTTAAAGAGCTTAAGAAAGACAATTCTTACTGAATGAACCATGTTTGATGCTCCTAACTGAGCCCTCAGAGCTTGGTTTGTGAATTTTTCTACTTTGAATGCAAGAGGAACTCCTTTTCCTTTAAGAATATCAACTTTCCTTAATCAAACTTTTTTTTTACCCCCTTTTCACTCTCTTTTTCTTCTTCTTCTTTCAAGGTGTCTCTTTTTTTTGTCTCTGTGTTCTGTCCTTTATTTGTTTCCTCCCCCCTCACAGACCCTCAACTCTTCTATTTAAGCCTCTCTTTTTTACTCTTCCTAATTTTCCAAAAAATGGTGCCACTTGGATCCCCCTCATGATTTCTCATCATTTTTCCTTATCTTCTTCACCCCATTCTGCCTTGAAAGTTATATTTTCACGCACAAATTTGCAGGTTAGAGATCTGTGGGTCCACTTGTGGTGTATGGGGCCACAATGCATTAAAATGCATTTATTGTAAAGTTAGGTCGGCTACTGAATAGGCGTTACCTCTTCGAACCCACGTTGAAGGGGCATTGCCTCTTGGGAAGAGGCGATCACCTCTTTACTATGCTTGGGATTAGGTGTTTAGGCTTTAGGTTATGGGTTTTGGACTAGGTTTAGGTTTATGAGTCAATTTTTAAAGAAGGCTTCGAGTCCTCTTACATTCAAAATTTTGACTTGCTCATCATTGGGCCTTTATTGCGGACCAATCAAACCGAGGGTGCCACAGTTTGCCCCCTTGGTTTTTAAAAAAAAACGGATTTATAAAATCAATTTTTTTGAAAAAGCAACATGTACAACAAATAATGAGGATGATGTACCTAACCTGCAAGCTTTACTTAGGTCGTTAGCTTCGGGAATTCAAACCCGAGAGGTCAAAATTTAGATTCACTGCAGTATCTTGAAACGTGACTGTGATCCTCAAATTTTTCTATCTCGATCAACCACTCATTATAGTTAAGGGGTGAACCCCGAGTTTTTCCTGGCTCGCGATGTCACCTAGCGAAGAAAGATAAAAATGTAACCGTGTTCCTCAAATTTTTCTTGCCCGATCAGTTACTCATTATAGTTTGACGTGAATCTCGGGTTTTTTTGGCCCGATCTTCACTCAGTATAGCTGAGGGGGGTGAACCTTGGGTTTTCCTGGCCCGAGATGTCATCCAGTAAAAATAGAAGATGGAAACGTGATCGTGTTCCTCTGGTTTTCTAGGTCCGATCAGCCACTCATTAATAATTTATTGTGATCCTCGGGTTTTCTTAGCCTGATCTTCACTTAGTAAAAAGAAGAAGATGCACTTCAAGGATTTAAATCTGACCAAACACTTCCTTACAATGCGCACTTCAGGGATTCAAACCCGACTAGACGCTTCTTTACAATGCGCACTTTGGGGATTCAAACCAGACCAAATGCTTTATTTCAATATGCACTTCGGGGATTCAAATCCAATTAGATGCTTCATTAGAATGCGCACTTCGAAGATTCAATCCCGACCAGACGCTTCTTTACAATGCACACTTCAGGGATTCAAACTCGACTAGACGCTTCTGTACAATGCGCACTTTGGGGATTCAAACCTGACCAGACGCTTCATCGCTGGCACTTCAACCAGAATACCTTCAATCTTTCAAAGTTCATTTTGGGATACACCTGAAAGACAGAATAAGTAATTCTCCACTTTTTTTTGGGTTCTACTAGGGATTCCCACCCACTTGATGGGCCTTTACGGCCTTATTTGCCCTTTTCCTTTTTCTCTTATGTTGCTTTACTTTCTAGGGTTTATTCTTAAAGGCCCACCTCCCTTCTCATTTTATATATAAAACCTTTTCCCTTTTTATTCTTTCCCTTTTTTTTTTCTTTCTCTTCTCTTCTTCTTTCTTCTCCCTCATGTTTTCTCGTTCTCAAACATGGCTGACGAGAGAATGTTGCCTTTGCCTCTTTGAGACCTTGTTTCTCCTATCCTTACTCCTCCGTGTAGCCATGGATTCAGAAGGGTGACACAATTCCTATTTTAATGGATTTGAAGAATCATATTTGTTCTCTAGCTTCGGGAGAGGTTAGTATTCAAAACTCCTCATTTTTTTTTCTGCAAATTGTATTGGGTTAGGATGCATTCACATTCATTTATCAATTAAGATTAGAAATATGATCAAATTAGGTGAATATTTATGAAAATTGAAAAAAATTTGCGAAGAGCATGTTGTTCTTCTCACTGAAGAGGTGTCGCCTCTTCGAGGAGGCGATCGCCTCCTTAAAGAGGCAACGTCTCTTAGCGAAGAAGTGATCACGTCTTTATCAAGAGGATGTGTCACCTCTTGGCCAAGAGGCATCGTCCCTTGGCAAAGAGGCGTCGCCTTTTGTGTGGAGAGGCGTTGCCTTTTGTGTAGAGAGGCATCGCCTCTTGATTAGAAGAGGCTTTTTTCTATTTTTATTTTTTTATTTTTGACTTATCACTAACACCTAGGAATATTTAAACAACATAATACTGCTTTTACTCCCAAGTGCTTTCTTGCAGCATGACGCACACACATTCAAGGGCCAGGAACTTTCATGGAGCTCAAGTCTTCTATAATGAGCTCATGGACAACCAACGGGACAGGATCCAGGACATTGGATTCAAGGATTTTATTCTTTCTCTGCCTGAGGAGTAAGGGAAGATGGATTATTAGCCTCTTCACACCTGATGGGGAGGTGGCTAGACATGACTCACACTTTCTATCTCCCGTTCAGAGAGTTGACTCTGGACCTGATTTCTTTCACTGCTATCATTGGGATTGCATATGCCGGGAACCCTATTCCCTTTGATATGAGCCTGCATTAAATGAGTACGGAGATAATTTCCTATATCGAGCATCTCCTCGGTGTGATTCCTAATATAAAGGGGACTCACATAATTAAGCTAGAATCGATCTGAAGTTTCTACACCCGAGAGAGAGCTGCAGCGATGGCCAGCCCTCGAGAGATCGACCAGGTAGGACATGCTTTCTTGATTTACCTCCTTGGCACCACACTTTTAGCTGACACGACTAGTTCCTTGGATGTGATGTTCTTTATACCGCTCCGAGACTTAGATTTAGTGGCCACCTATGACTGGGGCAGTTGTGCTCTAGCATACCTTTACAGGAGCATGGACAAGGTAGTGCGTGGAGTGAAGAGATTCTACAGGTTCTGGCATGCTACTCTGGTATTTCCTTTCCCTTTTTGATTTATTTTGTAAATCTTGTCATCATTCACTAACAATTTTCCTTTGCAGGTTTGGGGATTGAAGTTGGAGCTGATTGCTGGGATATCCCGTGTAGCGGATCATCTCCCAGCCATAGGGAGGTGGGGCGCTAGCCTTATACTGAAAAGGCACCTGGCTAAAGTGCATATTCATCGGGAGTGCCTGAACTCCCCGACTCCTAAAGCAGTACCTAAAAAAACAAAATTTTTTTTTTAGCATTCTCTTAATTTTTTCACTTACCTGTTATATTTTTGCAGGTATAGAATGGTTAGTGGGGACTAGAGAATTGGTGGAATCCTGAGATGGTTCACTCTAAGCCACTATCCCTGTAAAGAGTTCTACTTCGGGGTCCCAGTTGTCGGGTATGGTATCTTGGTGAGAGAGTGTATAATTGGAATGGTAGGACCAGAGCACAACACGTTCCCAAGTCTCCTCCTAGGCACCTTTTTTGGATGCATGAGTTGGAGGGTGAGGAGGTTGATCGGACTGTCGCTGGAGAGCCAGGTACTGATCATACTTTGCAGGTGAAGAGTCGGTATCTAGATTTTGTTTGGACCCACCTCTTGCATTGAGTCCCCTTGGATGTCGGCTCTACTTCTTAGGTATATGTTTGATTCTTTGATCGCATTCCTTAAATTATCATGTTCTGATGTGGCCCCCTTACTTTCAAGCTACGGCTACTGAACCTACACCGTGCATGAGAACCTAGGTGCAAGAGAGACCTTCGCTGAGGTCTTGTGCAGATGAGAGTGGGGTGGGTACTTTGGCTGGAGCACAGCAGCTCAGACCTCCGACTATATCTGTCTCTGACATAGTGGCTAGTAGTCTCGTGCACACTCTGAATTCTTTGGCTTGATGTTGGGTCCCTTCAGAAGAGTTATCACACCAGTTCTTGACTCTGGATGAGGATCTGACACCTGCTTGCATCCCAACTGGTGCCGCTCATGTAAGTTTCTTCTTTAGTCCTATTTTCTCAATCATTCTCAACACTTTTCTTAGTACTGATCAACTTATCAATAATGCAAATTTCTTTGAGCAAGGCCAGTACATGTACCGATTGATTGAGGCCCAGAGAGATTACATGCTGGGCATCACTCAACAACGGAGGGTAAATATTCTTCCTATTCCTACATATATGCATGATTTATTCACCTTGTGTTTGCTTAAACAGGATCGGGATGAGGCAAGCCGAGTGAGGATTGCCTCCCTCGAGCGTCAGATTGAGGTGCTCTAGATTGACAAGGATGAGGATAAGGATGCCGAGGAGAGAGGTGATACCGAAGCAGGTGTGGACTCTAAGAGCACAAATTTAGAAGCTTCCTAGATTAAGAGTTCTCTATTTTTTTAGAATAATACATTATTAACTCTAAAGTTTAGAGAATTGTTTTTGCTTTTTTGTTTAATTTTATTCAGATAAAATACTTCAAAATTTAACGACTCTCAGTTTCTGAGAAATTTGATGTTTCTGATTGCATAAACTATCATACAACTGAAATCCTACATTTATAATTAAAACTATGCCATTTTTCACAACATTTTTCCATTTTCCTAGTAAAGAGGTGCTTGTCTCTTTTAAAGAGGCGTCGCCTCTTCAATCCCTACTCAAGAGGTGATCTCATCTTCGTAATGAGGCGCTGCCTCCTTGAAGAGGTGATTATCTCTTCGGTGGTTCTATAGAAGCTTTAAAATCCCTAGTCTATTCTAAAAATACAAAATTCGAGCTCCGCCATTTTCTCTCATTTCTTTCTCTGAAACACACTCTAAACCTCTCAAAATGATTTCAAGAAGCGTGAAACAACTGCAGACAATTTTGAAAAGCTTGGATGGCAAATCATGGTCTAAATTGGAGCCATTTCATCTATCTATCTTCCAATCTTTACATGCCAGGAAGATCAATTTCTCATTTTTTCATGTTTTTGCTCAATTTTTGGATCCTTTGAAACATGTCTTCAGGTTCCACATTATGGAGCTATGCCCCATGCTAGAGGAGTTTAAGGCTATCCTCAGTTCTCAGACATAATCTGCTTGTCAAATTGTAATTCCTTCAGTTAAAACTCTGGATTTGCATTCTATGCAGTATCAAATGGCCCAAATGTTCAACTTTTCACCTCAGTCTTCACTTCGTCACATCTTTAACACTAAGATCTTGATAGACTCTCTTCTAAAAGTGATAATGGCAGTGGATAACAAGGAAGCATATTGGCCTCGAATGTTGGCCTTTTGTATGTATGCTCAGTTTCTACTTATTTTCGCTTCTGGTAATCGCAATTCTAAGATTCTTCATATTTTAGATCAAGTGGAAGCAGGCCTGGACCCTTTTCCTCTCATACTAGCTGAAATAATCATTGGGCTGGATAACTTTACTGAGACTAGGCGCTTCATTGAGAGCCTGCTGTTACTGGAGGTTTATTTTCTTTCCATTCTCAATTTACTGCCCCCTTTCTTTTGTAATTCTTTACCTTTTGCATTTATAATCCGCACAGGCATGGTTTTAAGAAAAACTGAGGTTACTCGAACCTCCTCAAGAGATTGCTCATTATAAAAGCAAAGCATTATCATACTCGAAGACTTCAACCCATTCCAATAGACGTTCAAAGTTAGTTATCCACTTTTCCTAATACTCTGATCCAGTGGATGTGCCCATGGTGGAGGCTACAGCATGTGACCATTCGGTCTTATTCTTATTGTGTTCCTGTAGTTGGCCTTCATTTTGCTGCTTTCTACAATTCAACTTGACTTTTGTAGGCAGTATGGACAGAAGCAATTAATCCCTGAGCTGGTACATGAGTTTGAGCCAGGGCCTCTCACTTGAAATTTTCTAGATAACTTGGCTGCAACTTAGCCTCGGAGGACCATTCAAAGGTATATCAACTACAACGGAGATCAGTCCATTGGCGACCAATATAAGGCATGGGTTCAATTGCAACAAACAAAAGTGGATGAATTTATTACGAACAGAAGGACAAAGATGTTACAGGCATGAAGTGCCCAAGGGGTTCAAAAGAGAAGAAGACAGAATTAGCTTATGTAATTTTAATTTTTATCTCTTTTTATTGAATGGAATTTTCTTTTTAGTTAAATAATGTGTAATAAGCATTAATGTAATGTTCAATAATAATGAAGGCAATCCATTCCATTTAATCTGAGCATAAAGTGACTATACATTTTTGCTTCTTACATATCTCCCATTGTCAGTTGCTTTACCCTTGTAAATTTTTCAACCAACTTTTTTTTTTCTCTCTCTTTTTCTAGGCCCTTAATTTTTGCATGAACTGCCTCTTTCAAGGTTTTCAATCCAGTAGGACTTTTTAATTTTTCATTTTTCAAGTCTCTAACTTTTTCCTAGGTAGCCTCTTTTGAGGTTTTCTCCCTAGTAAGATTACAAAAAATATTTCTTCAGCTTGTCTAGGTTAATGGGCTCTCTGAACTCATTCCCTTTTAAGTTGGATATGATAGTAGCGCCCTTGGAGAATAGCTTCTTGATCAAATACAGACCTTCCCAATTCGGCTTAAATTTTCCCCATGGATCCGTCATAATTGGCCTAGTAAGCTTTAAGACCAAATTACTCTCTTTAACCTTTGCTGGCTTAATCTTCTTGTTGTAAGCCTGAATAATTCTTTTCTGATATAGCTGTGAGTGATAAATGGCCTTGATTCTTTTTTCATCCAACAATGTGATGTGCACTAACTGAATTTCTACCCACTGATACTTAGGGATTTTAGACTCTAAAAGAACCCTTAATGACTGGATTTCCACCTCCACTGGCAATACCGCTTCACACCCATACTCTAGGGAATATGGAGTAGCTCTAGTCGAAGTCCTAGTGGTAGTTCTGTATCCCCATAGTGTGAATTATAGGTAATAGGCCCAATCTTTATAATTCTCTAGTGTCTTGGCCAAAATCCTCTTCACATTCTTATTTGCGGCTTCTACAGCCCCATTAGCTTGTGGTCTATATGGAGAAGACTTATGATGTTCAATTTTGTATTCCTTTAATAAAGTAGTTATCTCAGCTCTAATTTGAACACCATTGTTAGAGATAATGTGATGTGGCAACCTGTATCGGCAAATTATATTCATCTCTATAAATCTTGCCATCTGTTTTGACCCAACCTAAGTGAATGATTTTGCTTCGACCCACTTAGAAAAGTAATCAATTACTACCATAATGTACCGATGCCCATTGGACACTTTTGGTTTTACTTCCCCAATGATATCGATTCCCTAAGCTGCAAACGGCCACAGAGAAGTCAACCCCTGAAGTTCCATAGAAGGCAAATGGCTTACATCATTATATACTTGATAGTTATGGAATTTCTTTACATATTTCACACAATCTACTTCAATGGTTAGCGAGAAATAACCTTAACAAGTCATTTTCTTAGCTAAGACTGTCCCGTTCATGTGTGGTCCGCATACACCTTCCTGAACCACTTCCATAATCTTTTAAGCCTCAGTCTTATCAACACATCTGAGGTGTACTCCTATCGGCATTCTCTTGTATAACATCCCGTTATGGCTGATGAACTGCCGGGATAGCATTCTCAGGGACATCCTTTCTTTCTATCAGCATCATCAATGAATCACCCCGTTTCCAGATACTGTTGTAAATCCAGAAACTAGGGTTTCTCTGTGGGATCAATCGACACTATATTGATCTCTTCATGACAAGGATTTTGTGATTTTACCAAAATGAGAGGTTTGACTGCTATTTGTTTCTCCCCTTCCCATGTTGAAGCCATGGTGGCTAAGGCATTTGCCGTCTGATTTTCTTCTCATGGCAGATGTACAACCTTACACTAAGCGAAGGATAGCAAAACAGTAATCGTATAATCCCAATACAATTTCAACTTTTCTTCTTTAACTTCCCATTGTTTGGAGATTTTCTTTACCACTAACATCGAGTCTCCACACATCGTGATCTCATTTGGCCCCACGCTCCGGAGAACTTCCAAAGCATAAATGTAGGCCTCATACTCTGCTTGATTGTTGGTGACCTCAAATTCTAATCTTTTCATCATTGGGATCATTTCCCCTTCTGGTGAGATTAGAATTACTCCTATACTTGCTCCATTGCTATTAACAGCCCCATCGAAGTACATTCTCCATGTCTAGATTTTGATTGCCCCCAGGTGTTCATCTGGAAACTCTAACTCTCATTCCTTCCCGTCATCCACTGAATTTTGAGCCCAAAAATCTGCCACTGCCCTTCCTTTTACCACTTTCTTTCCCACATAATCTATGTCGAATTCTGTGAGCAAAACTAACAATCTGGCCAATTTTCTAGTTAGCGATGGAGTTTGCTAGAGATATCTGAGTGGATCATACTTTAAAACTGCTTGGACCCTATAGGATTGGAACTACATGCTCAATCTTTTCGTCACCTTCTTGAGCTAACATTGCACCTATCGCCTCTCTCTTGATGGCGAGGTAGAGAATCAACATTTTACCCGGTCTCGGTGGCTGCAAAATTGGAGGATTCATTAAATAATTCTTGATAGTTTCAAAACCCTGCTAACAGTTGCCATCCCAGACAACTGGTTGATTCTTCTTTAAGTGCTTGAAGATGGGTTCACAGATAGTGGTTAGCTTGGCTATGAATCTACTAATGTATTGAAGTCGTCTGATGAATCCTCGAACCTCTTTCTCGTTCCTCGGTGCAGGCATTTCTTTGATTAATCTGACCTTATCGGGATCCACCTCTATGCCTTTCTAGCTGACAATATGTCCTAGTAACTTCTCAAAGGTCACCCCGAAAACAAACTTCTTTGGGTTAAGTCTGAAGTTGTATTTTTCTACTCTAGCTAGGAACTTGTCGAGTGCTGTGAAGTGCCCTTCTCTAGTTGGATATTTTACCATCATGTCATCCACATATATCTTAATCTCCTTGTGAACCATGTCATGTAGCAATGTGGTAGCCATCCTATGATAAGTGGCCTATGCGTTCTTTAAACCAAATGGCATGACTAAATAGCAATAGATGCCCCATTCAGTGGTGAATGAAGTCTTTAGCTTGTCTATCATTGCCATCATTATCTGGTTGTACCTTGAGAAACCATCCATGAAAGAGTACATAGCGTTGGAAGTCATGCTATCGACTAAGGTGTCAATATGCGGTAAAGGGAAATCATCCTTCAGGCAGTCTTTGTTCAAGTCTTGATAGTCCACACACATTCTGACCCTTCTGGCTTTCTTTAGAACCGGGACAATGTTAGCCAACCACTTGGTATCATTGACCACCTCTAAAAATTTCAATTTTAGCTGCTTTTCCACCTCTTCCTTGATCAGGAGAGCCCATTACAGCCTTAGACTTCTCTTCTTTTATTTTACCAATGTGAAGTGAGAATACATGGGGATTATGTGTTCTGTAATCTCTCTGTCAATCCCGGGATATCCTCATAACCCTAAGCGAATACTTTTTGTTTTCTTTTTAGTGTTTCTTTCATTTTTTCCTTTCCTCAGGAGTTAAGTTAGAAGCAAGAAGTATATTTTTAGGATTATCGCATGTGCCTAAATTAAATGATTCAGTTTGCATTAAATCAATGTCGAACATATGCATGAAATGATCATCACACACAGTATAACCATTGGGAAGAACATCGCATAAATAAGAAAAGTTAGATTCAACTGCATTAATTTTAAAAAGGAAAATATGGTCAGGTTCAAACAGGTTATAAAGAGAAATGTCAATATCATCACAAAAAACTTCCATGATGGAATCCAACACATAGAAACCAAAGTCACGTTCCTTTTTCTGGTCGGCAGCATCCTTTGATTCTACTGCAGGGACATCCTCCTCGGGTTCTAGAGATAGCACCAATTCTTCTACCACTGACTCCTCTATAGCAACCTTAGTAGTCCCAGTCACCTGTTCAGTGAAATTTTCAAAATCAGGGACCAGTTTCTCAACAATCATTAATGGCTTAGGAGCTCCTTGGTAAGGATAACTAGCACCTTCTCCCTCAAAAGTCTCCTATAGTCCCTTCTTCTTTTCAGCCTTAGCCTTGGACTTTCCAGTCTCTCAATAGCCTAACCCATGCTTAAAATAGGAACCTTTAGGTCAACAAAACTCGATGGACCCTGCTGATCCTTTCCCAGTCCTAGTCTGGGCATAAAATTCATGCTCTTCATCCTACTGACTATCTTCGAGTGCAGCTCATCTTCATAGATCATACGGACCTCGAAACTTGGACTGACTGGAATCTCATTGGGAGCTAACTTGAGAGCAGTAACAGCAGCTTCAGTCTCTGCTGAAATGGTTACAACCTTCCCTTCAAGTGGAAACTTGATTTTCTGGTGAACAGTCGAAGGGACTCCTCCCAAAGGATGAAACCATGGCCTCCCTAATAGAATAGCAAACATGACAGGAATGTCCAGTAAATGTAAATTAACCCACGTTCTTGACAAGAGCTCTAAAGGTTCCCACCAAAGGCCTTTTGGTATCATCGTAGGCCTTAATGACCACCTCGAATGGCTTAAGATAAGTTTCAGTTAATCCCATCTTTGACAGAATCTTTAAGGGACATACATTAATAGCGGATCCGTTATCCACCATCATGCAACATGTTAATTTTCCTTTGACTTTTGCCTTAATAAACAAGACCTTGTGGTGGTCCCTCCCCTCTAGTGGTAAATCTTCATCTGTAAACATTAGTGATCCAGGAGGGCTTTTTGTCAATGAACAAACCATCTGTTCGGGAGTGTGGTTTGATGGAATCTTTTTATTGTCTAAAGCCAAAACTAATGCCTCCCAATAGGCTCTGGAGTTTATGAGTAACTCCCAACCACTAGCAAAAGTTGTTTTGTCTCTTATGGCTTCATCAACTTTCTTATTTTTTTTCTCTGCCTTTTTTGGTTCTTCTTCCACTTTCTTTGATTCTTCTTTTGAGTTTATTTGCTTTTCTTCAGACTCAATAAGTTTCATTTCCCCCTCCTTTTTCTTAATTTTTTCAATTGGTGGAATTTGCTTTCTTCCCTCATTTTTCCACAGATCAAGAGCTCCCTCTTCTTCATCATTAGAGCTCCATATGTCTAGGACATTTGCCTTAACCTTAATAGGCTATTTTCTCAGAATTAGGCATTTTGGTTTGGGTTTTGGTGGTGCAGGTGTGGCATCAACAAAGGAGTTCAAGACTTGCTCCTTAGTTAAACCGATGTTTATCATGAGTATGGAGTGATTTGGTGGTGGCATGTTTCTGTAATTAGGTAAAGGGTTGTTTCTGGTGTTTTGTTTTCTATTTTCAGGATCAATGATTTTGCCTGAATCAATCAGATGTTGGATCTCGTGTTTCAAATGAGTGCAGCAGTCGGTGTCGTGTTCGATGTTCTGGTGGTATTTACAATACAATTTCGGGTCAGTATTAGGAAATGGTAGTCTTTGTGGTAGAGGTTGTAGCAAGTTGTTCTTGATTAGTTTCTTTAAGACTTTGGAAAGAGGCCTTCCCAGGTTGGAAAACCTTCTAGGTTGTTGAACAACATTAATTTTTACATTGTTTCTTGGTCCAACCGTGCAACTGGATCCCATCCTTTCTCTATTTGTAGATCTCCCACTAAAGAATTTCTTATCTTGCACCAAATCTGACTCTTTCTATACCTCGAACTTATGTAGTTCTTCAAAATTTTTGATCCCTAAGTCTCTTAACTTCTTGGAAAGTAGCAGAACATAACCCTCTATCACTATTGTCAATTGATATGATTCTGCTGGCTTATGCTTCATCTAAGATAACTTCCCTCTCCATCTTGTTAGATACTCAGCAAAAGACTCATTGAACTTCTGCTTTGTGTTTTATAAATCTCTTAGAGAGACCTCCATTGAAGCGTTTAGACCATACTGCTTGATAAATGCAGCATAAAGTTCTTTCCAATCACTCTGCACAGATGATTCCAAGGTGTAATACCAATGAATCAGAGTACCTTCTAAAGACAAATGAAATTATTTGATGATTTGAGCATTTGTCAACGCTGTTGTACTCATGTAGGTTACATATTATTTCAAATGTAAGTGAGGATCGTTAGTCCCTGCGTACTTCTTCATGTCAGGGAACTTGAATTTTTGTGGCAGAGGATCATCACCCTTATGCAAATCTAGATCACTATAGTCGAGGGGAGCATCTATCCCCTTTTCTTTCATCTGTATCTATATATGAGCCATAGTCTTGACGAGATCTTTAGCCCAATCTGGCTTCTCTACATTCTCCAGAACATCCAACCTTTGCTGACTAACTGGTTCTGCCAGTAAAGTTTCTTGGTCATCTTCAATTTCTCTCCTCCCTAGATTTTCAGCATCAGGATTAAGCAGGCGAGGTTGAGGTGGTGGCGTTTCTCGTTTATCCTCTTTTCTCATTTCTGCCATCATCTCTCGCATAATTGCTTTAGTCTGTTCGGCCATTTCTGGCTTTAAACTGTTTTGGATCAAAACTCGTTGATGTTGTTTCTTTCGACATTCTGACTAAACGACCAGTGTCGAAGCAAGTCCAAGCAGATGATTGGTTTAAATCTATATCTACAATCACCATAGGTTAGAAACATGCAAGTCATGTATGCATGAGATGTAGATTTACTTAACTATTTAAGAAAGAAAATAACTATTTATTCACACATAACACGTAACAAGACAAAGCTCTTCAAGCGGTATTGTAAGCACCCAATTTCGGGATGATTTGAGGTTGGATGCGGTAGAGGAACCAATGATGAAAATTGACTGTAAAATTAGATTTATTGGATCTGATTTATTGATTTTGAACTAAATTGTAAATTATTTAGTTTTAGGTCTTATTTTTAAATTTTATTTATTTGTCTATTAATTTTATTTTATTTTTTTAAATAAATTTTCAAAAAAAAAAGAAAAAAAAGAGAAATTTTTTAAAAAAGAAAAGAAATTAAAAAAAATAATAATTGGCCAAAGTTGGCCCATTAATTTGCAAAAGAAGTTTAAAATGTAAAGAAGTTGCCACTTTTAGCCGAATGCAGTTTAAAATGCAAGAAAAAGCAAGGTGGCCAACTTGATGTGTTTTCCCGATTGGAAAACTATATTTCCAATCGAAAATCTATATTTCCAGTCGGAAATATAATCTTTCGATCACAGTTCCGCAATTATTTATTATTTATTTTTTTCTTTATTGTTTTATTATTTATTAATTTATTCTTATTTTTTATTAGTTGTTATCTTTTTTTATTTGATAAATAATAAAAATAATTAAATAATTTTTTTTTATCTTGTACCCAATTTAGGATTAGGGTTATAGGGTATTATGACTATATATACGTGATTTTCTTCACAGAGAGAGGGGAGGCTCCCTAGGGTTTTTATTATTTTTCTCTGATTTTTGATTTTTAGTCGTGAGCCAAAAAATACAGTCTTCCATCTTTTATTTTTACGTATTTTTCTTTAGTTCTTGACCATAAATTAGATCAAAATAAAAACTAAAAACTCACAGACAACACAAAAAGCCACAGACTTTCATCAATGAAAATTACATTCGGAGAGGAATCAATACTGCGTTCCATTCTCTTCTTCATCTCCTTTCTTTTTATTTTAATTTTAATTTTATTTATTTATTTATTTGATTTTCTTAGTTTATTATTTTTCAATTATTCATTAATTATCAAATCTCTTACTGTTTCATTCACTTTTTTGTTTCATTTTATTCTTCTTTTGGTCTAAACTTTCATTTACAATTGTTTTGTTTCTTTTAGTTTTATCATTACTTTTCTATTTCTTTGTTTTATTTCTTCGTTTAATTTTTATTTTATTTATTTATTTACTTAGTTTTGCTTTCTTCTTTTTCATCTGTATTTTTTATTAATGATTTATGTTTGAT
>CATIWM010027627.1:0-10622 GCA_949671775.1 Mallotus repandus | reverse complement strand
AAGTAAACACATTGATACTAGGTATCATTTCATCCTAGAGTGCATCGCTAAAAAGGAAGTTGAATTGGAGTATGTAAGAACGAATGATCAAATTGCTGATATTTTTACAAAACCACTCAAGTATGATATTTTTCAGCAGTTAAGATTAAAGCTCAGAGTTGTGAAGAATTTCAAGTTTACATGGGAGTGTTAGTTATTAAAATTGAAATTAGTATATCTATATTTAACATATGTTAAGTTTAAAATAACTATTATTGTTTATAACTAATATTGTTGAAAGTTTACGGAAGACATTTATTTAACTATGTTAAGCTACTAATATTTTTAGCATGTAATTATAGTATAAATGTCCTATGAATGTTAAATTGTACTCAAGTAAAAAAAAATTCAGAGAATAAAACATATATATAAATCTCTCTTCTCTTCTTTTGAGTGTGTGTAAACTTTGTGGGTGCCCATCTGCTTCCAACAGGTAGGTCATCATGAAGAAATACTTCAAGCGTTAGAGCCATCTCTTAATTTGGAAGTATTAAAGGTAGAAGACTACGAAGGCACATCAGTTTCTCCCAATTGGATGCTGTCTTTAACTCAGTTGAAGGATCTTCATCTCAATGACCTTAATAATTGTGAGTGTTTGCCTCCTAATTTGGGGACGTTGCCATGCCTAGAATCTATTAAATTAAAATCCTTTACCAATCTAAAAAGGGCAGGCGTTGAGTTTTGGGGAATAGAAGAAGACAGTCTTCAGACTTCATGCGTTCCCTTGTTTCCCAAATTGAGAGACCTTAGTTTTAGGTCTTTCGAGAATTGGGAAGAGTGGGATGATGGTGAAGTGATGAAGACAAATGTTATTATTATGCCATGTCTTCGCTCCTTAGTTTTTTATGAGTGCCGAAAGTTGAAGGCATTACCTCAACTTCTGCTCCAAAACAAGATCACACCAATACAAGAATTGGAAATAGATGGATGCCCTATGTCATATAGGTCTTGTACATGTATCACTGTACACGTTACATCAGCTTATTCTCATAATTATGACTCTTCTCTATGTAAATATTCTTTATTTATAGGAAGGGGTTTTTTCATCAACCTTTATAAATTGTATTGGTTGGTTTTTACCCTCATTTTATATAATAAAATTATCATTTTACAACAAAATGTATGACCTTATTCAATAATTAATAGCTATATATATACATACACATACTTGGTTTAGGGGCCAACTAAATATAAACAAGTCTAAAAATTCTTTAGGCTACCAAAATTCTCCATGGAATATAAATCAAGCTTTGTTTTTCCTTAACTATAAACAAGTCTAACAACTCTGTGACACTAATTATGAAAAGAAAATAATGTATTAATTTGCTTCTTCTCGTGATGATCCGAGCTGCCATTGGTAGTAGATTTGGCAAATGAGAAAAAGGGCATAAAATGCATTTCATCACTAAACACAACTAGCTATTAATGACATTTCCTAGTTGCTTTCTATAACAATTAGCAAAAATTTATAAATAATAAATTATCAAGAGGAACATTGAATGGATTTCTATTGTACCTGCTATCCTACAAGTATATGATTTAAGTATATATATATATATATGCATATTGATGCCAAAAATTACTACATTTTCAACTTTTACAAATTTATACCAAACTTTAAAATTTAATAAAAATAACCTAATTTGATAAATTATTTGCAATTTTATCAATATATGACATATAAAGTGAAGTGAATCTCTATTTTTGTGAATTCCATACCCACATCATCTAAATACTAACTATAATACTTAATTAGACTTCAATCTCAATAATTTAAAAATATATATATAAAGTGGAATGAAAATTTTATTTAATTTGTAAAGATTATATTTATCTCCTTTTTTATCTAGTTTTACCCTTTATATGACTGTGGGACTATAATAATAGACGTTAACTAATTCACCTCAAATATCATGTATGTATTTTATTTTTTTAATTTATGAGCAAATCACAATTGTGCTAAAATTGTAAATTATATGTTTTTTTTGCCAAAATAAATAATATGTTAAATTGTGCTAAAATTGCTAATAACGCATCAAATTGGACTAATTTTACCAAATTTTAAAGTTTTTATGATACCAATAGATCATATATATATATACAACAGAAGAAGTTTTAGAGTTAGGAAAGACATAAAAATTTCTATTGTTGTTTTGCAAATATAAAAGAAAAAGGCTAATAAATAATCGAAGACCTAAATTTATTCAATTCATAATAAATACATCCATAAGAGTGTAATAAGATTACTGAAGATGACCTTGAGGGTTAGACTAAATTAAAGGTGAGCTTTTTTACAGTCCTCCACAACTTCTAACAAGTGAAAAGACTTTATTCCATACATTTACTCTTATCAGTTAGCCATTTGCTAACAACTGCTAGCTAAGAAGAGAACTTTAATGGCTAAACAGAAGAAACTAACAAGGACCCAAGAACAAAAAGAATAGAAAATTTTGAACCAAACCCACCACTAAAAATAAGGGGGAAAACATCATGGAAAATTATCATATTTTAGTTACCTACTTTACTAGAATTCAAAAATAACACTATAAAATATGAGGAAATAACTCACCTAGAAAAACCTCAGAATTTTACCTAAATCAGAGATGGATATACCAAATTCAGTCAAGAGAAAAGGAATTAAAATGCCCCTCAGATGAAAAGGGCAAAAACATGTTTTTGGAATTCAATCCGAAAATACCTTTTAAGGACATATTGTCATTTCCAAACAAAATCCTGTAGCGTTAGGATATTGAAAACACTGACAAGAAAAATATAATAGATAAGGGCACAGGTTAATTATGGCCACTATACTCAATTCATTGAGAAAGTAGTCATATCCCTTGTAATAGCTGCAATGCAGCTTGAACTCCTGGCAATGCCTCCATTCTTTTGAGCACCTTTAGGATTAAAAGACTGTGTCCTTCTTGTGCTTTTCTTCAACATCTCTCTCATTGCTTCAGCTTGGGACAGCACTGGATATGCCCTACCAAACTTGTTAAATCTAGCACATGCACTCATATGTGAATTCAGTGCCTCCTCTATTTTTTTCCCTCCATCTTTCTCCATCTCTTCTTTCACTGCCTCAGCGCACAACCCACAAATCCACTTCCCTAAATACTTGTTCCGAATGCGATCAATGTATTCAGGTGTGCACTCTTCAGACATGCCACAACACTCGCATTTCGCATCTTCAACTTCCGATATTGGTGGGAGTTTAATGTCTTCTATTGCTTCTTTGCTTAGCTCGAATGAGATATCGGATATTGTTCGTTGAAGATTGTCGTTTGCGATTCTTGGTGGCTTGGAGAAGTTGCTATTAGCACTCTTGGTGGTGTAAGTGCTAGCAATTGCCTCTCCATGTGGTGGTGCCATTGTCATACACACAAAAAACAAGTGGTTTCTCGCAAAAGAATTACTCTCAACGAGAAAGATAAGTGAGTACAAGGAGACTTGATCAAGATTAGAGTTCTGAAAGACAGCTTGGAACGATCTAAAATGTTGGTATAGCTAGAGGGTAAGTAGATGCACTATATTTATAATAGTTCACTTCTCTAATTTTCTGAGATTCTTAGAAGTGAAATCGTGTGTGTGGATCTTGGAAACTCGCCTGTCAACTATCAATGCAAGCGTGAACAATCGTGAACTTGCAAGATTTTTCAAGAAAGCTTTTGGGAAGAAAAGCAAAGTGATTTAAACTTTTTCAAGTTAGTGCTAATTGACAACCATATATTTAATCTAAGAAACACATACCATTGCTATCTCATGTCAAAATTGAGGATATTTTCCATGTTCAACTGTTTTTATGGCTTTTTGTATTCTGTATAGTGTGGATTTTCCTCTACCATTACTTCCTATAGTTGGGTCGAATTCTGTTTGGGGTATTAGAGATGACTTGCCTTTTTTTCATGCAATTATTTGCTCCTCCAAAAGTTATACAAATTGAGAATTATTCACATGTAGCTAGCTAGCCATTGTTTTCCTAATCAAGACTGATAATGATGTAGAGATAGATAGCAACAGCATGAAAGAAAATGACTTTTGAAATATGTTCACAACCACAACATTAATTGCTACCTTCACGAGGCTCTAATTCATGCCAATGACTGATCAGAGAAAGAAGAGGCAGTTGAAGTTAGGTATCACGAAAAGATATATACAAACCCAAAAGAAAGACTTGCTTTTTTTTAACTGAAATAAAGGTTTATTAGTATAATTACTTTGTAAATATAATCACAGTAATCTTGAAAGAAACGAAGTTAAGGCTTAACCATGTGGGTTGTCGATACTTCACATTTGATGGCTACGTACTTAATTAGTTAAATTATTCATACATAATTTTATAGCCATAAAAAATGTTAACTTCACATGCTTATTATTTTTATTCATGAAATTGATATTTTAATTGATTGTAGTGTGTGAATCTTGTGGCTTGATTTTATTTGTATATTTCATGGAGCTTTTTTTCCAATTTGTGGCAATAAAAAAAGAAAATTATCAAATTGTGGTAAATTTGAAAAAATTATATTTCTGTGGTATTTTTAAAAATTACCACTTTATGATAATTTTTGCCTATGCAGTAAAATAATTAATTGGCAGAACATTTACTCCGTCAGTGGAATTGAAGAATTTTTTTTTTAGATTCTGCCATTTCTAGTGGCAAAATTGCTTTGTAAAATTTTTTTCTCAGTATTAAGTTTTTTTTTATTTTTAACATTTTTTTATTGAAAAGATAATTTATTAATTTTATATGATACAAATAATTTTAAAAGATAATAATAATAGTAATAGTAATAATTTAAGTTTTAAAATTTATATTTTATAATGGTTATTATTATTAAATAAAAAAGAGTGCAAAATATTTTTAAATAGTTTATTAATATTACTTTAATTTTAAAATAACTCTATATTATTATTATTATATCTTAAACCTAAATTTCAACCCTGAGCAACTTGTTTAAAGCTCATATTATTACAAAAAATTATGACAATTCCACCATTATAAAATTGAGATTTACATTAATATTAATATTTAATGATAAATATATAATAAAAATAACTTTTTTAAATTATGACCATATCATCATGTCACATCTTTATATATATATATATATATAATATATATTAATTTCCAGCACTCAATAAGTGGCAGGAATGGTCATGTTAATTTTTTTATAGTTAAAATGCATTCCACTAGTTTAACTAGCGGAATGTATAAGAGGACTTTTGTCCTCTTACAATTTTGCTAGTTTGATTAGTGAAATTTATTTTTTTCTTTTTTAAAATTTTTTTTACCATAAATTGATAAATATTTTCAATACAACCATAAGTTGGTATTTTTTTCTTTTTTGTCATAAAATAACAAAGAGCCTATATTTCCTGTGAATTTTGTACAATCATATACTTGATATGACCGACATTGCCACAGGATGTAAAGATCTTGGCTTTTTAGACAATGAGGAGTGATCGAGGCCAATTAGCCAGATTTTTTTTCTTATATAATCTAAAACTCAAAACAACACTTAGAGTAGTTGGGAGTAGCTATTTTCATCTAAGTTAGTTATTAAAATATCTTAAAAACTTTTATAGTTCTACATGAATCGAATTAGATTAATTAGAGTTTAACACACTATAAATATTAATAATTTATAAAAAAAAAAATCAATAAATTGCGCTACTCACAAATAATTTTTTTTAAAATAATAATATATCACATTAATATATATCATAAATGATAAAATATGTTATGTTCTTTGCATTGCACGCCATTTAAACTAAACTTTATTGAATTATTAAGATCTTGCACTTCCATCATTTTTTCAAAAAATAAGAAAAAAAATGTTTTATGTGGAACAATTTTAACAAGAATTAAAATCAATGTTGACTTAAATTAATCCTCTGGGCTCATAACGAATTGAATTGATAAAATATGAGGCATCTGGTGGAACCCCATTCTCATCAAAAAATGCCACCTCAACATCTTCATCTTCACCAACGTTAATATCATTCACAATCTGTTCTAACACTTCAGATTCTTGATTTGCATGTTCAGAATGAGACGCTTGTTTCATCTCACGAAACTTGTTTTGATGAGCTTGATCATGTTTTAGTATATGTTCTAAATCATCAATAATGTTCCCGTCAAGCTCATCATCTCCTACACCACCATCTCTTTTCTCATATTCCATCATCCCCTTGCGGCCCAAATGATAAGCAAAGGTTGTGTTGCCTTTGCTTGAATTCTCATTGTAACTTTGATGGTTGTTGCTGTGAGAGTTCATGATTTGGTGCAGCAACCATATACAAATTGCTATAAGCAACAGAAGTTGAAGTCCACCCTTTTTATCTAACCCTTTTGATTTGCTATTTCGCACATTATTTGAATGGTGGGCTATAAGATTTTGTTCCATTGATCCCTGAAATGATTAAAATGAAGGGAAAGTAACATCATCAGCTATTGCAGAAAGATTAGCATCCTACTCAAACCTTCAAAACTCATAAACAAGAAAGAAAAGAGTAAGTAGCTAAAAAGCAATACTAATAGTAAACAATGGTCTCATTACCAGCAAAGTAAATGAATTAAGATGCAGATTAAACAGAGGAGGAGGAGTACCTTAAGAGAAACTAGTTGATGATGATGAAGCAAAACAGGTGGGAATTAGCTAGAATTATATAGATATATATATAAGTGGACATTAATCACTTAATTAATGTGAAAATGAACTGAAGAATTTGAAACTGAAATCAAGAGAAGTGAACTGAAAGTGTTAATAAATAAAGAAACATAAACTGTAGCTACTTCAGTTTCTTGGAAAGAACATAAGGAAATCGCCAAGTAATTGTCAATTTTTTTTTTCATGATCTGGAAATCATATGATATTTTAGTGGTTAAAATTCCAATGTGCAATTTTTGTATTTTTGTATTTTTGTCAACTTGATTTCCAGAAAAACCCTTGTCATTGTCTGGATTTGGTCATTTTTATGAGGTGAATTTGTAGATTTAATTAAGGGTATTGATGAAAATGTAACAATGTTATGTCTGCCGTCTAGTTTATTTTATTTTATTTCCTTCAAACTTGGCTTTTTTTAATTAAGCAAAGTTAGTAGAATTTTTTGCCGTTTGGTTGAATCATCAAAATCCGGCATATGAGCAGCAACTTTGACCACCACAATTACTTCAATTCATTCACAAAATTTGTATATAACATTAATCAAATAAGTATAGTCAAACCAAATTTTTTTATTTAATTATAGCTTAATTCAATGGATTATACTTATTTAAATTTAATTGAAAGGATTAAATTCTAACAACAATTATAATGAAAAAATCAAGACATAAAACATGATTTAAGTCAATTTTTATGGGTTTATTTTGTTAGATTTATCAAACAAATTTCTTGAGCTCACTTAAATCCATATTTAAAAAATATATTTAGCTTTTTAATAAGTTTTAATCATAAGGTTTATATATATATAAGTTTTAATCATTTCTAATTGAATAATAATACATTAAAACAATAAAATGACATGAGTTATTTTTTTGTTAAGTCCAAGCGTATTCAATTAATATTTAAATTTATTGTATATAATTTAAATATTTTATATTTAACCAATAAAAATAAAATAATATTTATACTTAAATTTCACAAAAAAAAATGAACTGGGTAATGTGTTAAACTAATGATCTCGACTAAAATTAAGCCCAGCCCATAAATTGAAGACAACAGCTGCTGGGCTGGGTCCTTAAGCAAAAATCAACAAGTAAAGAAATTTTTCTCCCTTTGTCCAACTCGCTGCTTTCTGGCATTCTGTTTTGTTTCTGCTTCTTCTCCCTCTTCTTCAGATCTCGCTCACCGCTTGCATCACCACCATCCTCAGAGCAACCAGGTATGTTAATGTTAATTTTCAGTTTCGGTTTTTTTTTTCTGTGGGTAATTTTCTGTATATATAGTTCAAAATGGGTTATAAGGAAGTTAGGGTTTTTAGATTGGAGATGCTGATTTGATTTTCTTTAGTCTATTTTTGGATCTGTTTCACCTGATATTGGAATTTTTTTTATTTGGGTAAGGATCTATTTTGTTTAGTCGATTTCAATTCTTCTTGTTGGTAGATTTGTTTTTGGATTATCTCATAGCAGAAATCATGAATTGATTATATCTAGATTGGTAATTGGTGTATATGAACAGGTGAAAAGGGCAAACTTTAGTATAGGAGGTATTTTTGTGAATTGGTACGTATTCGGTATAGAAAATGCCTGCACAAAAGATTGAGACGGGTCATGAGGATACAATTCATGATGTGGTAATGGATTATTATGGTAAGCGCATTGCGACTGCATCATCGGACCATTCAATTAGGATAGTTGGGGTTGGCAACAATACCTCTCAGCATCTTGCTAAGCTTACTGGTCATCAAGGACCCGTTTGGCAAGTAGCTTGGGCACACCCAAAGTTTGGGTCTTTACTTGCTTCGTGCTCTTATGATGGACGTGTTATAATATGGAAGGAGGGTAATCAGAATGAGTGGACTCAAGCTTATGTTTTTGATAACCATAAATCTTCAGTTAATTCCATTGCTTGGGCACCTCATGAAGTAGGCCTTTGTTTGGCGTGTGGTTCTTCTGATGGAAGTATTTCAGTTTATACTGCACGAGCTGATGGGAGTTGGGATACGACCAGTATTGGTCAAGCTCACCCAGTTGGTGTGACTTCTGTTTCATGGGCTCCATCAACTGCTCCTGGTGCTATTGTTGGTTCTGGTCTCCTTGATCCTGTTCAGAAGCTTTGTTCAGGCGGTTGTGACAGTACTGTCAAAGTATGGAAGCTCTCCAATGGGACTTGGAAGTTGGACTGTTTTCCAGCTCTTCAAATGCACACTGATTGGGTAAGGGATGTTGCATGGGCACCTAATTTGGGGCTTCCAAAATCTACAATAGCTAGTGCATCTCAGGATGGAAAGGTTATCATATGGACCGTGGCAAGGGAAGGGGATCAATGGGAGGGCAAGGTCTTACATGACTTTAAGTCTCCTGTTTGGAGAGTCTCATGGTCACTTACTGGAAACATATTGGCTGTTGCTGAGGGGCTCAACAATGTGACACTATGGAAAGAAGCTGTAGATGGGGAGTGGCAACAGGTGGCCACAGCTGATACCTAGAGCTGAAGTCTGTAATTTTTTCCCCTACATTATATATTGACGAAAACAATATTTGCTTGGTGTTATTCCATACTTGGCGCTTTTATTTGTTGGATATTTCCAGATGAAAGTTTTGAACTCTAGCTTTTATCGTAAAACCTTGTTTTGCCAACAAGATGGTTTATGTAGCTTGAACTGATATTCATTTTGTTCTGTGAATCCATAGATTACTTTTTGTCACTATTTGCTAATCATTTTTCTGTCATGATATTTCTTTTGGCCATGATTTCATGTTTTTGTACTTCTGTTGGATTAGTGTGCTGTTTTCATTTCCTTGTTCCCACCTAAGTTTTTCATTGATTTAATTCTGAGATGAAATCATGGCTTTTCATGGGGCAAAGTAGCAAATATTGTATTGTTTGATTTGCTGTAGTTTTCATAATTGGCATGTTCTTCCATCATTCTCTAGCCCTTTAGAAGAGATTCAAATTATTTGTTGCAGCGAAAACAAAATCTCCTGCGGCAGTATTTGCAAAGAATGGGTAATTTTATGTTGAAACTTCGCCTTGCTAAGGAACTTAATCGCTCAAAAATTGACTCAAGTGGCCAGCTTCCTCAAGAAAAATTTTTGTTTGAAGTATCGTATGATGGACACCAAATTTGAGGTGAAAACAGAACAATGATTGGATTGCAGTTAGTAAATCTTTTCAGAAGTTCAGCGATGTAAATCAATTACAAAGTCTGCAGCCTTGGACTGCCCCCATTTTGATGCATAATGTGTTTATAATATTGTTGTTATGAACTTAATAATATTCAGGAACTTTACTAAAAACTAAGATTTAATGGTGACAATACATTGTCATCGATGGCCGCCTGCATAGAAACAGCTATCTTGTATCTTCTTTCCCAGTGAATGAAAACCCGAGTACAACTGATCACACCCGCAGCTGAGTTTGCTCAGTAGTTGGGCCTGAGAACAATCGATCATCCTTGCTGCTGAGTTAGCTCTGTATTGGAGCCTGAGCACAACTGATCAGAGTTACCTGTCCCGCAAAAAGTCCGCTTTTGCTTTTATTTAGGCAGTTCACCATCATTTTTTTAAACGAAAATGAAGAAGAAAACTTTTGCTCCTTGAAAACGATAGGGTCATGTATTCTCTTTCTCAAATGCAATAAAATAGTAAAATTTGAAACCAAAAACTTTTAATATTACTATCCGTATTTTCATGTCCGTACCATTTAGACGCTTCAATTTAAAAAATAAACATTATAATTAGAAATCATTTTCTCGTATTAGCATCTCTATTTTTTATCATTTTTGTGCAATATAGACTACCATTATCATTTAACTACTTTATACATAAGAAAATTTTTACCATTAACTGATCAAACTTCGACTACACTCTTACAAATGGTATCAAAGTACTTTATCAATCTATGTATAAATCGAAG
>CATIWM010027622.1:0-13607 GCA_949671775.1 Mallotus repandus | reverse complement strand
ATCTAGGACGAATTTTGGAGTCAATAAGTCAACAAGTCAAAGTTAAAGTCAAAAGTCAACCAGTCCAAGTCAATGCTCAACATCCTACTTGACATGTGACATGGCATGCCTAATTGTCCTGAGTTGTCATTTTGCTTAGTTGTCATGAGTTGTCCATTTGACTTTCCAAAGCTTAGTTGTCATTAGTTGTCATTAGTTGTCATTAATTATCATTAGTTGTCTTATTTTCGAAGGAATACTTCTTAGTTAAGGATTTTCCTTTATAGGAGTCTTTAGGAATAAGTAAGAAACTTATTCCTTTAAGGATTAGGATGTTTACATGCCTATATAAGGGCTTAAATAATGTAAAACGAATTTAGTGAAGTAGAGAACATATTATTATCAAAAATTCAAATTCTTGTGAGGTTTAAGTCCTTTTCTTTTGTTCTTAAAAGAACTTTAGTGAATTTATCAAGTGAAGGCTTGGTGAATTCAAACCTAGTTTAATTTAGACTTAAAATTGACTTAGTTAATCTTAGGTTTATATTAAACAACCTTTAATTCTTTGTAATTAAGGTTCTTAAGTACAGGTTATTTAAGGGTCTTGTTGGGGATTAGAGTTTTCTTTTGCTTCGTTTATGAACGATCCTTGGCAAGGTTATCAAGATTGAATACGAGTTTGGTACAAGTTAACCACGTTCGTATCATTAACTTTGGTTATCTTGTCGTCCTCTCCATCAAGCCTAACCTTAGCTTTATCTCTGGAAATGCCACCACCAACTTTAAGCTTGGTCATGTCCATATCAAGATTTATGAGTTTCAATGTTAGAATATGTGCTTAGGATAATAAATATCCAATTGGAGCCTTGGTTAACTTGTTTAAAACCATTTTTGCATAAATTTGCACAAGTGCACAATTTGTGTCCAAATAGGCACACAAGTGTACATCTTGTGCATTTATTAATGTCAATAAGATTTATGAGGTTCAAATGTTATAATATGTGTCTAGGATACTGAATATGCAATTAGAGCCTTGGTTAACTTGTTTAAAATAATTTGTGCATAAATTTGCACAAGTGCACGATTTGTGTTCAAAGATGTGCACAAGTGCACATCTTCCTCATTTATTAATGTCAATAAGATTTATGAGTTTCAAATTCTAGAAGATATGTTTTAGATATGAAATATGCAACTGGATCCTTGGATAACTTGTTTGAAACCATTTGTGCACAAATTTTCACAAGTGCAGATTTGCGTTCAAACTTGCACACAAGTGCACATCTTGTGCATTTATTAATGTCAACATGAATTATCAGATTCAAATGTTAGAATATGTGTTTAGGATACTGAATATGAAATTGGAGCCTTGGTTAACTTGTTTAAAACCATTTGTGAGGAAAATTTGCAAAAGTTCACTATTTGAGTTCAAACATGTGCACAAGTGCACAACTTGTGCATTTATTAATGTCAACAAGATTTAAGAGTTTTAAATGTTAGATTATGTTCTTAGGATACTGAATATGCAATTGGATCCTTGGATAACATCTTTAAAAATAATTGTCCACAAATTTGCACAAGTGCACAATTTGCGTTCAAACATACGCACAAGTGCACATCTTGTGCATATATTAATATTAACAAGATTTAGGATTTTCAAATGTTAGAATATCTATGTAGCATACTAAATATGCAATTGGAGCCTTGGTAACATGTCTAAAACCATTTATGCACAAATTTGCAAAAGTGCACGATTTATGTTCAAACATGCGCACAAGTGCACATCTTATGCATTTATTAATGTCAATAAGATTTATGATGTTCGGAAGTTAGAATATGTGATTAGGATACTAAATATGCAATTGGAGCCTTGGTTAACTTGTTTGAAACCATTTGTGCACAAATTTGTATAACTATATGATTTGCATTCAAACATGCGCACAAGTGCACATCTTGTGCATTTATTAATGTCAACAAGATTTATGAGTTTCAAATATTAGAATATATAATTAAGATAATGAATATGCAATTGGATCTTTGCATAACTTTTTTAAAACCATTTGTGCACAAATTTGTATAAGTACACGATTTGCGTTCAAGCATGCGCACAAGTGCACATCTTGTGCATTTATTAATGTCAACAACATTTTTGAGTCTAAAATGTTATAAAATGTGTTTAGGATACTATATCTGCAATTAGAGCATTGGTTAACAAGTTTAAAACCATTTCTGCACAAATTTGAACAAGTGCACGATTTGCATTCAAATATGCGCACAAGTGCGCATCTTGTGCATTTATTAATGTCAACAACATTCCTGAGTTTCAAATGTTAGAATATTTTTTTAGGATACTAAATATGCAATTGGATCCTTGTATAACTTGTTTAAAACCATTTGTACACAAATTTGCACAAGTCCACGATTTGCGTTCAAACATGTACACAAGTCCACATCTTGTGCATTTATTATTGTGAACAAATTTTATGAGTTTCAAATGTCAAAATATATGTTTAAGATAATGAATATGCAATTGGATCCTTGGATAACCTGATTAAAACCATTGGTGTACAAATTTGCACAAGTGCATGATTTACATTCAAACATGCGCACAAGTGCACATCTTGCGCATTTATTAATGTCAACAAGATTTGTGAGTTTCAAATGTCAAAATATGTGTTTAGGATGCTAAATATGCAATTTGAGCCTTGGTTAACTTGTTTAAAACCATTTGTGCACAAATTTGCACAAGTGCATGATTTGTGTTCAAACATGCGCACTAATGCACATCTTGTTCATTTATTAATGTCAGCAAAATTTATGAGTTTCAAATTTTAGAAGATATGTTTAAGATACAAAATTTACAATTGGATCCATGGATAACTTATTTAAAACCATTTGTGCATAAAGTTGCAAAAGTGCATGATTTGCGTTCAAACATGCGCACAAGTGAACATCTTGTGCATTTATTAATGTCAATAAGAATTATGAGATTCAAATTTTGGAATTTGTGTTTAGGATATTGAATATGCAATTGGAGCCTTGGTTAACTTGTTTAAAACCATTTGTGAGGAAAACTTGCAAAGGTGTATGATTTGTGAATTTATTAATGTCAATAAGATTTATGTGGTTCAAATGTTAGAATATGTATTTAGGATACTGAATATATAATTGGAGCCTTAGTTAACTTGTCTGGAACCATTTGTGCACAAATTTACACAATTGGACGATTTGCATTGAAACATACATACAGGTGCACATCTTGTGCATTTGTTAATGTCAACAAGATTTATGAGTTTCAAATGTTAGAATACATGTTTAAGATAATGAATAAGCAGCTGGATCCCTGAAGAACTTTTTTAAAACCATTTGTGCACAAATTTGTAAAAGTGCACGATTTACGTTCAAACATGTGCAAAAGTGCACATCTTGCTCATTTATTAATGTCAACAAGATTTATGAGTTTAAAATGTTATAAAATGTGCTTAGGATACTATACATGCAATTGGAGCATTGGTTGACTAGTTTAAAACCATTTATGCACAAATTTGCACAAGTGCATGATTTGCATTGAAATATACACACAAGTGCACATCTTGTGTATTTATTAATGTCAACTACAATTATGAGTTTCAAATGTTAGAATATGTGTTTAGGATACTGAATATGCCATTCGATCCTTGGATAACTTGTTTAAATCCATTTGTGAACAAATTTGCACAAGTGCACTATTTGCGCTCAAACATGCACACAAGGCCACATCTTGTGCATTTATTAATGTGAACAAGATTTATGAGTTTCAAATGTCAAAAGATATGTTTAAGATACTGAATATTCAATTAGATCCTTACTTAACATGTTTAAAACCATTTGTGCACAAATTTGCATAAGCACACGATTTGCGATCAAACATGCGCATAAGTGCACATCTTGTGCATTTATTAATGTCAACAAGATTTATGAGTTTCAAATGTTAGAATATGTGTTTAGGATATTGAATATACAATTGGAGCCTTGGTTAACTTGTTTAAAACCATTTGTGCACAAATTTACATAAGTGCATGATTTGTGTTCAAACGTGCGCACAAGTGCACATCATGTTCATTTATTAATGTTAACAAGATTTATGAGTTTCAAATTTCAGAAGATATTTCTAAGATACATAATTTGCAATTGGATCCTTAGATAACTTTTTTAAAACCATTTGTGTGTAAATTTGCACAATGCACGATTTGCGTTCAAACATGCGCACATGTGCACATCTTGTGCATTTATTAATGTCAACAAGAATTATATGATTTAAAGGTTAGAATATGTGTTTAGGATACTGAGTATGCAATTAGAGTCTTGGTTAACATGTTTAAAACCATTTGTGAGGAAAATTTCCAAAATTGCATGATTTGAGTTCAAACATGCGTACAAGTGCACAACTTGTGCATTTATTAATGTCAATAAGATTTATGAGTTTCAAAAGTTAGAATATGTGTTTAGGATACTGAATATACTATTGGATCCTTGGATAAAATGTTTAAACCATTTGTCCACAAATTTGCACAAGTGCATTATTTGCGTTCAAACATATGCACAAGTGCACATCTTGTGCATTTATTAATGTTAACAAGAATTAGGAGGTCCAACTTTTAGAATATCTATTTAGGATGCAGTATATGCAATTGGAGCCTTGGTTAACTTATTTAAAACAATTTGTGCATAAATTTGCACAAGTGCACGATTTGCATTCAAATATGCGCACAAGTGCACATCTTGTGCATTTATTAAAGTCATTAAGATTTATGAGGTGCAAATGTTAGAATATGTGTTTAGGATATTGAATATGCAATTGGATCCTTGCATAACTTTTTTAAAACTATTTGTGGACAAATTTTTATAAGTACACGATTTGCGTTCAAGCATGAGAGACCAAGTGCACGTCTTGTGCATTTATTAATGTCAACAACATTTATGAATTTACAATGTTGTTAAATGTGTTTAGGATACTATATATACAATTGGAGTGTTGGTTAACCTGTTTAAAACCATTTGTGCACAAATTTGCAAAAGTGCATGATTTGCATTGAAATATGCACGCAAGTGCACATCTTGTGCATTTATTAATGTCAACAACATTTATGAGTTTCAAATGCTAGAATATGTGTTTAGGATACTAAATATGCAATTGGTTCCTTGGACAACTTGTTTAAAACCATTTGTGAACAAATTTGCGCACAAGTCCACATCTTTTGCATTTATTCATCTGAGCAAGATTTATGAGTTTCAACTGTTAGAAGATATCTTTAAGATACTGAATATGCAATTGGATCCTTGGATAACATATTTAAAACCATTTGTGCACAAAATTCCAGGAGCACATGATTTGCGTTCAAATATGTGCACATCTTCTGCATTTATTAATCTCAACAAGATTTATGAGTTTCAAATGTTGGAATATGTATTTAGGATATTGAATACACAATTAGAGCCTTGGTTAACTTGTTTAAAACCATTTTTGCACAAATTTGCACAAGTGTACGATTTAAGTTCAAACATGCGCACAAGTGCACATCTAGTTCATTTATTAATATTAACAAGATTTATTAGTTTCAAATTTTAGAAGATATGTTTAACATACAGAATTTGCAATTGGATCCTTGGATAACTTGTTTAATACCATTTGTTCACAAATTTGCACAAGCGCACGATTTACGTTCAAACATGCGTACAAGTGCACATCTTGTGCATTTATTAATGTCAACAAGATTTATGTGATTCAAAGGTTAGAATATGTGTTTAGGATAATGAGTATGCAATTGGAGCCTTGGTTAACATGTTTACAAACCATTTGTGAGGAAAATTTGTAAAAGTGCACGATTTGAGTTCAAACATGCGCACAAGTGCACAACTTGTGCATTTATTAATGTCAACAAGATTCATGAGTTTCAAAAGTTAGAATATGTGTTTAGGATACTGAATATTCTATTAGATCCATGGATAACATGTTTAAAACCATTTGTCTATAAATTTTCAAAAGTGCATGATTTGTCCACATACTGAATATCCAATTGGATCCTTGCACAACATTTTTAAAACCATTTGTGCACAAATTTGTATAAGTGCACGATTTGCGTTCAAGCTTGTGCACAAGTGCACATCTTGTGCATTTATTAATGTCAACAACATTTATGAGTTTAAAATGTTATAAAATGTGTTTAGGATACTATATAGGCAATTGGAGTGTTGGTTAACTTGTTTACAAACGTTTGCATACAAATTTGCACAAGTGCACTATTTGCATTCAAATATGCGCACAAGTGCACATCTTGTGCATTTGTTGATGTCAACAAGATTTATGAGTTATAAATACTAGAATATGTGTTTAGGATACTGAATATGCTATTGGATCCTTGGATAACAAGCTTAAATACATTTGTCCACAAATTTGCAAAAGTGCATTGTTTGAGTTCAAACATGCGCACAAGTGCACATCTTGTGCATTTATTGATGTCAACAAGATTTATGAGTTCTAAATGTTAGAATATGTGTCTAGGATACTGAATATGTAATTGGAGCCTTGGATAACTTGTTTAAAACCATTTGTGCAAAAATTTGCACAAGTGCACGATTTATGCTCAAACGTCCGCACAAGTGCACATCTTGTTCATTTATTATTTTTAACAAGATTTATGAGTTTCAAATTTTAGAAGATATGTTTAAGATATATATTTTGCAACTAGATCCTTGGATAACTTGTTTAAAACCATTTGTGAACAAATTTGCATAAGTGCATGATTTGCGTTCACACATGCGCACAACTGCGCATCTTGTGCATTTATTAATGTCAACAAGAATTATGTGATTCAAAGGATAGAATATGTGTCTAGGATACTAAGTATGCAATTGGAGCCTTGGTGAACATGTTTAAAACCATTTGTGAGGAAAATTTGCAAAAGAGCACAATTTGAGTTCAAACATGCGCACAAGTGCACAACTTATGTATTTATTAATGTCAACAAGATTTATAAGTTTCAAAAGTTAGAATATGTGTTTTAGATACTAAATATGCTATTAGATTATTGGATAACATGTTTAAAACCATTTATCCACAAACTTTCAAAAGTGCACTTTTTGAGTTCAAACATGCGCACAAGTGCACATCTTGTGCATTTATTAATGTTAACAAGATTTATGAGTTTCAAATATTAGAATATTTGTTTAGGATACTGAATATGCAATTGGAGCCTTGGTTAACTTGTTTAAAACCATTTGTGCACAAATTTGCACAAGTGCACTATTTAAGTTCAAACATGCGCACAAGTGCACATCTTGTGCATTTATTAATGTTAACAAGATTTATGAGTTTCAAATATTAGAATATGTGTTTAGGATACTAAATATGCAATTGGAGCCTTGGTTAAATTATTTAAAACCATTTGTGTACAAATTTGCACAATTGCACGATTTGCGTTCAAACATGCGCACAAGTGCTCATCTTGTGCATTTATTATTGTTAACAAGATTTATGAGTTTCAAATGTTAGAAGATATGTTTAAGATACTGAATATGCAATTGCATCCTTGGATAACTTGTTTAAAACCATTTGTGCTTAAATTTGCACAAGTGCACGATTTGCGTTCAAACATGTGCACAAGTGCACATCTTGTGCATTTATTAATGTTAACAAGAATTAGGAATTCCAAATGTTAGAATATTTATTTAGGTTACTGAATATGCAATTGGAGCCTTGGTTACCTTGTTTAAAACCATTTGTGCATAAATTTCCACAAGTGCACGATTTACGTTCATACATGCGCACAAGTGCACATCTTGTGCGTTTATTAAAGTCATTAAGATTTATTAAGTGCAAATGTTAGAATATGTGTTTAGGATACTGAATATGCAATTGGATCCTTGCATAACATTTTTAAAACCACTTTTGCACAAATTTGTTATCAGTGCACGATTTGCATTCAAGCATGGGCACAAGTGCATGTCTTGTGCATTTATTAATGTCAACAACATTTATGAGTTTCAAATATTACAAAATGTGTTTAGGATACTATATATCCAATTGGAGCATTGGTTAACGAGTTTAAAACCATTTGTGCACAAATTTGCACAAGTGCACGATTTGCATTGAAATATGCAGACAAGTGCACATCTTGTTCATTTATTAATGTCAATAACATATGTGTTTAGGATACTGAATATGCAATTGGATCCTTGGATAACTTGTTTAAAACCATTTGTGCGCAAATTTGCAAAAGCGTATGATTTGCATTCAAACATGCGCATAAGTGCACATCTTGTGCATTTATTAAAGTCATCAAGATTTTATAAGGTGCAAATGTTAGAATATTTTTTTAGGATACTGAATATGCAATTGCATCCTTACTTAACTTTATTAAAACCATTTGTGCATAAAATTGTATAAGTGCACGATTTGCTTTCAAGCATGCGTACAAGTGCACATCTTGTGCATTTATTAATGTCAACAACATTTATAAGTTTAAAATGTTATAAAATGTGTTTAGGATACTATATATGCAATTGGAGCATTGGTTAATGTGTTTAAAACCATTTGTGCACAAATTTGCACAAGTGCACGATTTGCATTCAAATATGCCCACAAGTGCCCATCTTGTGTATTTATTAATGTCAACAACATTTATGAGTTTCAACTGTTAGAATATGTGTTTAGGATACTGAATATGCAATTGGATCCTTGGATAACTTGTTTAAAATAATTTGTGCATAAATTTGCACAAGTGCATGACATGCGTTCAACATGCACACAAGTCCACATCTTGTGCATTTAATATTATGAACAAGATTTATGAGTTTCAAATATCAGAAGATATGTTTAAGATACTGAATAAGCAATTGGATCCTTGGATAACATGTTTAAAACCATTTGCCCACAAATTTGCACAAGCGCATGATTTGCGTTCAAACATGCGCACAAGTGCACATCTTGTGCATTTATTAATGTCAACAAGATTTATGAGTTTCAAATGTTAGATTATGTATTTAGGATACTGAATATATAATTGGAGCCTTGGTTAACTTGTTTTAAACCATTTGTGCACAAATTTGCACAACTGCACAATTTGCATTCAAACATGCACATAAGTGCACATCTTGTGCATTTATTAATGTCAACAAGATTTATGAGTTTCAAATGTTAGAATATATGTTTAAGATCATGAATAAGCAATTCGATCCTTGGAGAACTTTTTTAAAACCATTTGTGCACAAATTTTTATAAGTGCACAATTTGTGTTCAAGCAAGCGCACAAGTGCACATCTTGTGCATTTATTAATGTCAACAAGATTTATGATTTTAAAATGTAATAAAATGTGCTTAGGATACTATATATTCATTTGGAGCGTTGGCTGACTTATTTAAAACTATTTGTATAGAAATTTGCACAAGTGCATGATTTGCATTCAAATATGCAGACAGGTGCACATCTTGTGCATTTATTAATGTCAACAACATTTATGAGTTTCAAATGTTAGAATATGTGTTTAGGATACTAAATATGCAATTGGATACTTCGATAACTTGTTTAAAACAATTTGTGCACAAATTTGCACAAGTGCACGATTTTTATTCAAACACAAGTCCACATCTTGTAACATTTATTATTGTGAACAAGATTTATGTGTTTCAAATGTTAGAAGATATGTTTAAGATACAGAATATGAAATTAGATCATTGGATAACATGTTTAAAACCATTTGTGCACAAACTTGCACAAGTACACGAATTGCATTCAAACGTGCGCACAAGTGCACATCTTGTGCTTTAATTAATGTCAATAAGATTTATGAGTTTCAAATATTGGAATATGTGTCTAGGATACTGAATATGCAATTGGAGTCTTGGTTAACTTGTTTAAAACCATTTGTGCACAAATTTGCACAAGTGCACGATTTGTGTTCAAACATGCGCACTAGTGCACATCATATTCATTTATTAATGTCAACAAGATTTAAGAGTTTCAAATTGTAGAAGAAATGTTTAAGATAGAAAATTTGCAATTGGATCCTTGGATAAGTTGTTTAAAACTATTTGTGCAAAAATTTGCACAATTGCACGATTTGCGTTCAAATATGCGCACAAGTGCACATCGTGTGTATTTATTATTGTTAACAAGATTTATGAGTTTTAAATGTTAGCACATATGTTTAAGATACTGAATCTGCAATTAGATCCTTGGGTTACTTGTTTAAAACCATTTGTGCTTAAATTTGCACAAGTGCACGATTTGCGTTCAAACATGCGCATAAGTGCACATCTTGTGCATTTATTAATGTCAACAAGTATTATGAGATTCAAAGGTTAGAATATGTGTTTAGGATACTGAGTATGCAATTGGAGCCTTGGTTAACATGTTTAAAACCATTTGTGAGGAAAATTTTCAAAAGTGCACGATTTGAGTTCAAACATGCGCATAATTGCACAACTTGCGCATTTATTAATGTCAACAAGATTTATGAGTTTCAAAAGTTAGAATGTGTGTTTAGGATGCTGCATATGCTATTAGATCCTTGGATAACATGTTTAAAACCATTTGTCCACAAATTTACACAGGTGCACGATTTGCATTCAAACATGCGCGCAAGTGCACAACCTGTGCATTTATTAAAGTTAACAAGATTTAGGAGTTCCAACTATTAGAATATCTATTTAGGATATTGAATATGCAATTGGAGCATTGATTAACTTGTTTAAACCATTTGTGCACAAATTTGCACAAGTGCACGATTTACGTTCAAACATGCGCAAGTGAACATCTTGTTCATTTATTAATGTCAACAAGATTTATGAGTTTTAAATTTTAAAAGATATGTTTAAGATATAGAATATAGAATTGGATCTTTGGATAACTTGTTTAAAACCAATTTTGCTCAAATTTGCACAATTGCACGATTTGCTATCCAACATGCGCACAAGTGCGCATCTTGTCCATTTATTAATGTCAACAAGATTTATAAGTTTTAAATGTCAGAAGATATGTTTAAGATACTGATTATGCAATTGGATCCTTGGATAACTCGTTAAAAACCATTTGCGCACAAAATTGTCCAGGTGCACGATTTGTGTTCAATCATGCACACAAGTGCACATCTTGTGCTTTGATTAATGTCAACTAGATTTATGAGTTTCAAATGTTAGAATATTGGTTTAGGATACTGAATATGTAATTGGATCCTTGGATAACATGTTTAAAACCATTTGTCCATAAATTTGCACACGTGCACGATTTGCATTCAAACATGCACAAAAGAGGACATCTTGTGCATTTATTAATGTTAATAAGATTTTGGAGTTTAAAATGTTAGAATATCTATTTAATATACTAAATATGCAATTGGAGACTTGGTTAAGTTGTTTAAAACCGTCTGTGCGCAACTCGGCACAAGTGCACGATTTACGTTCAAACATGCTCACAAGTGAACATCTTATGAGTTTCAAATTGTATAAGATATGTTTAAGATAAGGAATTTGCAATTGGAACCTTGGATAACTTGTTTAAAACCATTTGTGCACAAATTTTCTTAAGTGCACGATTTTCTTTCAAACATGCGCACAAATGCACATCTTATGCATTCTTTGATGTCAACAAGATTTATGAGTTCTAAATGTTATAATATGTGTTTAGGATACTGAATATGCAATTAGAGCCTTGGTTAACATGTTTAAAACCATTTGTGCACAAATTTGCACAAGTGCACGAATTGTGTTCTAACATGCGCACAAGTGAACATCTTGTTCATTTATTAATGTCAACAAGATTTATGAGTTTCAAAATTTGGAAGATATGTTTAAAAAATGGAATATGCAATTGGATCCTTGGATAGCTTGTTTAAAACCATTTCTGCACAAATTTGCACAAGTGCACGATTTGCATTCAAATATACACACAAGTGAACATCTTGTTCATTTATTAATGTCAACAAGATTTATGAGTTTCAAAATTTGGAAGATATGTTTAAGAAACGGAATATGCAATTGGATCCTTGGATAACTTGTTTAAAACTATTTGTGCAAAAATTTACACAAGTGCACGATTTGCTTTCAAACATGCGTACAAATGCACATCTTGTGCATTTGTTAATGTCAATAAGATTTATGAGTTTCAAATGCCAGAATATGTTTTTGGGATACTGAATAGGGATTTAGAGCCTTGGCTAACTTATTTAAAACTATTTGACCATAAATTTGTACAAGTGTACATCTTGTGCATTTATTAAGGTCAAAAAGATTTATGAGTTTCAAATGTTATAATATGTGATTAGGATACTGAATATGCAATTGGAGCCTTGGTTAAGTTGTTTAAAACCATTTGTGCAAAAATTAGCACAAGTACAGAATTTGCATTCAAATATGCGCACAAGTAAACATCTTGTTCATTTATTAATGTCAACAATATTTATGAATTTCAAATTTTAGAAGATATGTTCAAGATATGGACTATGCAATTGGATCCTTGGATAACTTGTTTAAAACCATTTGTGCTCAAATTTGCACAAGTTCACGATTTGCGTTCAAACATGCGCATAAGTGCACATCTTGTGCATTTCTTAATGTCAAAATGATTTATGAGTTTTAAATGTTAGAAGATATGTTTAAGATACTGAATATGCATTTAGATCCTTTGATAACTTGTTCAAAATCATTTGTGTGCAATTTTGAACAGGTGCACGATTTGCGTTCAAACATGCACACAAGTGCATATCTTGTGCATATATTAATGTGAATAAGATTTATGAGGTTAAAATGTTAGAATATGTGTTTAGGATATTGAATATATAATTGGAACATTGGTTAACTTGTTTGAAACCATTTGTGCACAAAGTTGCACAACTGCACAATTTGCGTTCAAACATGTGTACAATTGCACATCTTGTGCATTTACTATTTTCAATAAGATTTATGAGTTTCAAATGTTACAATATATATTTAAGATAATGAATATGCAATTGGATCCATGGATAACTTTTTAAAAACCATTTGTGCACAAATTTGTATAAGTGCACAATTTGTCAAACATGCGCACAAGTTCACATATTGTGCATTTATTAATGTCAACAAGATTTATGAGTTTAAAATGTTATAAAACGTGTTTAGGATACTATATATGCCATTGGAGAGTTGGTTAACTTTTTTAAAAGCATTTGTGCATAAATTTGCACAAGTGCAATATTGCATTCAAACATCCAATTGCATTCACATCTTGTTCATTTATTAATGTCAACAACATTTACGAGTTTCAAATATTAGATATGTGTTTAGGATACTGAATATGCAATTGGATCCTTGGATAACTTGTTTAAAACCATTTGTCCTCAAATTTGCACAAGTGTACAATTTGCGTTCAAACATGCGTACAAGTGCACATTTTGTGCATTTCGTAATGTCAAAATGATTTATGAGTTTTAAATTGATGCGAACTAGGCTTATCTAACAAGCAAAACCCGCAACAGTCTATTGATACCCACACCTTAGATCGTCCAAGAAACAAGTTGGGTGGAAACTAGAACCCTTAATTATCTAACAACTAAGAACTCTAGCTATCAGGAAGTCGCCACAATTAGATATGGATGTTCTAATTGATAAGACAAGTGAA
>CATIWM010027619.1:0-37436 GCA_949671775.1 Mallotus repandus | reverse complement strand
TCAACTTTATGTAATATCATTGATCTTAATACTAATTTATGCTATAAATATGTAATTTTTATTACAATTACAATTTTTTAATTATATTTACTTAACATTCATAATAATATACATCAAAATTATATAATTTTTTTTAATACTAATCATTGATATTAATACTAATTTATGTTATAAATATGTAATTTCTATTACAATTACCAATTTTTAATTATATTTACTTAACATTCATACTAATATACATCAACATTATATAATTTGTTTACTGAATGAGCTTGTTCACAAACATCCTAAACGAGCCCGCTCGCAAGCTTGTTCACGAACATTCTAAACGAGCCCGTTTGCGAGCCTGCTCATGAACATTCTAAACGAGCCCATTCGCGAGCTTGTTCACAAGCCTGTTCACGAACATCATAAACGAGTCTGTTCGCGAGGTGGCTCACGAACATATTAGCGAACTTGTTCGCGAGCTTTAACGAGTCGAGCTTTAAGGTGTTTGAGCTCTGTTCGTTTATCTTTCGAGCCTCAAAATTATGTTCGAGCTCTGCTCATTTAACTTAACAAACGAGCTTGAACGAGCCGAACTCCGAGCTGCTCGCGAGCGGCTCTGTTCGTTTACACCCCTAATCTTATAGAATGGTGAACTTAATGTTATGCATGGAAATTGATGTCTAATGTAGAATGCAAGGTGTTTGATGTTAATGTTGAGTTGGTTCAAGCAACAACTAGTCTGCTCAGTATTGTTCATATATAACCTGCATATAATGTGCACATATCTGATATAGTAAACTAGTAAAGTTACCTTATAACATACATTCAGCAAGCAAAAAATTACAAACTTCAAGTTCTGTATACATTCAGCAAGCAAAAAGTTACAAACTTTAAGTTCTGCCAGTCAAACTTCAAGTTGTTGAGTCTACATTAATATTGTAGCATGCCATACATTACATAGTATTCCTATATTGTCTTGGAATTGAACAAAATAGAACCAAGTTAAACATTATAAGTTATTGTCCAAAAGTAAACATCATGTCTATCTAAGAGACTTGAGAAACATCAATTTTCCTTTGTCTTCTTTGCAGTTTGAGTCTTGGAACAATCATTAGTTGCTTGTTCAGGTGCCTTAGTAGCATTGGATTTTCGCTTTGATGATTTACGACTTGCTTGAGCCTATATAAATAGAGGAAGAATGGTTAATAAGTCTTTTATACAAATTGTAAATTAAATTAAAAATAAGATTATACATACAACCTGAAGCTGATTTGAGGTAATATAATATTTTTCACCCTTCTTAAACCCCACTTGTTTTTGAGTCATGAAGCTAGGTTCAACCTCATTGCCTAACCTTAGCTTCCTAGTTTGTTGAAGAGTTATTTGACTCTTGGTCTAAGGCTACAAATTGAAAGCATTCAACATGTTAAACATATGTACACAACGATAATTGATTAAAAAACAAACATTAGATTTATAACATACATTCAACATGGAAGAAGATGTCAATAAATCTGTGTAAACCCCATAACCCTCTAAAGGTTGTGTTAAAAATCCTAGTGGTGTTGCATGCTTCCATTTCTTTAAGCCCCCTGGCTGTGTTGCAACATCGTAAGTGGGAGTGTTTTTCCTCTTATAAGGGATTTCAAAATCTTTATTCCTTTTAAATAATTGTGATTCATTTTGCTGCAAGTATGCATTAAAACATAAATATCACATAACTCAACTATTAACTCAATCACATAAGGACAAAAGTTTAAACACCTGCTCAAATATATTGGTTGCATCAACTACATTAACAGGTGTCACCTTAGCTTTGCCTTTGCCACCAATTGAATGAAATTACAAAAAAAAAAAGCATAAATTTAGCATGAGTGACAAAATTGTTATAAGACAAGAACACATAATATAAATTGCTTACTTGTAATTTAGTTGGTCTTGATTCAGAATGTTGTTGAACTTCAACTTGTTCAATTTTGCTATTGTGTTGGTTTCTATGGAGGTTCCAGTATTTTTTCCTTGTGGGCAAGTCTGCTTATTGTGCCCTGTTGGTAACATAATGGGCAAGTCATTTTCCTACCCTTCCTTGACAGCTTGTGACCATTGCTTCCATCTTCTCCTTTTTATTTCTTTTTGTTCTTTGGAGGCCTACCAGGCATCCTTCTGTCTGAGGGTGGTTGAGGGGGATCTATCAACCTTTTTTCCTAGAAATTTTTGTTGTTCATACCCTCCATCATGTAAGCATAAGTCCTCAAATATGCATCTTTCCTATACACAACATGCACAAAGTCTTCTGGGTTTTTTTTTTTTGATGTGGTGTATAACACATATTGCATATGGACAGGGTATACCTATCAAATTCCAACCTCTACAAGGGCAGGTCCCATTTTTAAGGTTAACTACTTACGTGTCTCCTTTATAGCCAACTTCAAATCCATGATCTCCATTTCAAACCATGTTATAATGTATGCTCTCCATACAATTATCATACAATTTATTCCTTATTCTTGGCCCAAAATCATAAATCCACTTCTCAGCCTTGGCTCTATTCTCTCGCAGTCTAGCCATCAACATCTTTTTTATACCTTCAAGCATTGTATAAATGTGCTTTTCTCTGTGCTCTATAATTTTGCCATTAAATGCTTCAATGAGATTATTGTCAACAATGTCGCATTTGACTTCAGTATTGAAATATGCTCGACACTAATGTTGTGGATGTGTATTCAGCATATCTTCAAATCCTCGAGGAGCCAACTTCTTCATCTCTTACATATTATGCTCGAAGTCAGGCATATTAGATGACTTTGCACAAGCCCAAAAATTGCTTCCTCAGGTATTTTTTCTTGTGTTTCTTCCTCCAATTAGCATATAAATATCTAACACAACACTGATGTTCTGCCTCAGGCAGTAAATTGGCAATTGCATCAAGCAGCCCCTGAATAACAAGTAATGAAATATAATTAAACAAAATAATCAAATTATAATAAACTCACAATTGAAAGCATTCAAAGTAAGTTACCTTCTGCTGGTCAGTAATTAGAGTCCAACCTTTGCCATCCTTTAAGTCTAAATCTTTAGCCAACAACTTCACAAACCAATTCCAAGTCAATCTATTTTCACACCCTGCAACAACCTAAGCCACAGGGAACATCTGATTATTCCCATCCCTCCCAACAGCAACAAGAACTTCTCCCTTCACTATGCCTTTCAGAAAATAACCATCAAGCCCAAGGATTCTTCCATAACCTCATAATAGTCTTTTCTTGAGGCAATCAAAATTAATATACACTCTATCAAAAATTATTAATTGGTGTGGGACAGGTCTGTATACATGTATAACAGTGGTGCTGCCAGGGTTAGGCCTCTCAATTTTACCCAAATAATCCCACAACCTGCCATACTCTTCCACTAAGTCTCCTTGAAGTTTGGTCATTGTCAATAACTTAGCCCTTCTCAACTGAGTTACAGTGAGATCAACCTTCAAGTCCTCTTTAACTAAATCCTTTAAATCCACTAATTGGATTGTATGTATGCACTTATACTTGTGCAAGTAGTTTGCAGCAAGGTAATTAGCTGTCACCCTCTTATTTTACTTGTCACCGGACAATTATGCTCTTGATAAAAAGTCTTAATCTGAAAATGATGAGACACACTATCATAGGAGGTAAAAATCAACCAAGGATAAGTTTTCTTTGCACATTTAACTCTTGTTTTATAATCTATGTTTCTAACAAACTTGATTACTTGCCTTTCTTGAATAGAGTACCTTGTCATAACCTCTTTAAACTCCTTTGTTCCTGTAAATGTCATTCCTAATAACAACCAAATTTTTTCAGCATTTGGATTATAAGCAGGAAGTCTACTTTTAATCCTAACAGCAAGGCCAGCTTCATCTTCCCCATCTGAGCTGTTTAAACTCCAATCCCCATATGAAGCGAACTCTTCTTCAGAATATAAACCATTATCTAGAGCTTCAGTGCCCTAGTTAACAAAATTTTTTCTCACTCTATCAGCAAATGCATTTACAACTTTATCACTTTGCAGGTGCTCTTCTAAAACACTTCTTACTCTTGTTTGACTTTCTCTTTTAGGTGCATCTACACCTTCTTTTCTCCCCTTTTCACTTGCTTTTCTTAGCTATTGTCAAGCAATTTGTAACTCATCATCATCTTCATCCGACAACAACTCACATTCCACTAACAGATTTGGATCTTCATCAACATTATCTAGATCTTCAGAATCATCATCCGCTACTTCAATATTATGCTCTTGTTCTGTTGTTTTTGCTTCACCTCCTTGCTTGTCATTTATGCCTATGTCCTCCTCACCTCGCAGCACCTCATCTTTGATCTGACTCAGTACAACATCATGTAAAAAATCTTCAACATTCACACTTGGAACAAATCCAAGTATTGTATTAACCTTATCAGCTAATAATGGTTGAGTAACATTAGCTTCAACTTCACCCTCTGCATTAGTTTCACCTTTACCTCCTTCTTTAGTAGGTTCTTACTCATTCACTTCACCACCTACAATTTGTACACCTTCTTGCTGCAGTCCAAGGACATTAACTGCAGTCACATCACCTAAATGTAAATTACCTTCAACATTTAATGCCTCATTAACTTCACCCCTTTTTTCTTGCTCAGGACAGCAAGTGCTGCTCTTTTCACTCCCACCTCCTACTGTCAAAGAACTGCCACCAGCCTTTCCTCCAGCAGTTAAATCACATATTTCACCCTCTTCACTTAAATTTTTTTCAACCCCAGATATGTTGTGTTCAGCATAAAACTCAACTTTCTTTTTCCTTTTTAGTACATCTAAAAAGCTAGATAATGACCCCTCATACAGCAGCACCAACCCATGTGCTAAGGACTGATTAGGTTTCCTAAAATGCACCTTACCAACCTCTCTATTGTCCATCTTGTCCTTTAACATGCTTTTTATACCTTCCAACACAGCATCATAACTCCCTATTTTATCAACATTTACTTTCAAGTGCAATTTTTCACCTCCTACATAATCTTTCTTGACATTACTACAACCATCACTAACAAATAAACCACCATAATAGATAACAACATGATGAGCCTTAATGTTGTTAAAAAAGAAAACTTTATACAATCAGAATGATTTCTAAGTTCGACACTAATGTAAAAAGTAAAAAGACAATGACTTCTCCACCATTAGTATGCAAAAAACCCACAAATCATTAGCACGCAAGACTCACAACTCAAATCAACCAAAATCCAAAAAAAAATTCAAAATCAATAACCACGTACCTCCTCATTTTATCGATGTCCAATTTCTTCATTCTCTAAGCTGCATTTGTGAATGATTTCTTCAAATGTGAATCGTTATTTCTATTTGTACATTCGCCGTTGTTAAACTTTAATATAGAGCTATGAAACCTAATTTCACTTCTCAGCTGTGACTTTGTAAATTTGTTCTTGTAAAAACTTAGATCATCGTGCTTGCATAATAAATGAGGTTGCTCTTGTCATTTGTCTTTGTTTTTTAAGGTTATTTTAGTAATCTCAATTTTATTTTTTGATGTGGCATACATGCTGTCAATTGTGCGGGCCCCACTTCAGCTTTGGCAGCTGGTAATCGGCCCGAAGCACTTAAATAGGACACATTTAATGAGTTCAAACACGTTCAAACACTCAATTGCAAAAAAAATAATAATAATAATAATAATCCAACCACCAAAATAGTAAAAATTAAAAAGTTGGAACACTAAATTTACAATTTTTCCATATATATATATATATATATATATATAAGCATTAAATGTAAGAATTAAAGTACCTAAAACTTATAATTTACATCTATTCATTAAATGTAACACTTACAGTATATAAGAATCTATTTTCTAATAGTGGTTGCTGCATATCTTCATAGATAATTTAGGTGCAAGAGAGGAATCAGGGCTTTATTTCTTGCTTTATACTGTGAACATGGGGAAGTTAGGACACACAATGGATCGAACTGTAGGCCTCACAATATAAAGGGGCGGTATGGTTGCATAGGCTGGGCTGGCTTACAAACAATAAACCACACATATTAGTCATCCAGTCCAGACTTGTAAAATGATTTTGCAAAAGAAGTAAGCACGGTGGATTATTTACTTATTTACAAGTACTACCATCATATCTTAGTGCTCAATGTGTAAAAGTTTCGCAGGAGGAGCAGGGGAGCTTCTAGGGGAGCTTGGGCTGCCTTCAATCTATTTATCTTAACCATAATTTATTTACTTATTATATTTCATGTGAAATTTGCTTATAATAGATTCAAATTTTGCCAATGTATTTTCTTTGGATACTGACTGCCTCTCAAATGTTACTCTAAACACCAAAAATTTAATGCCTCATTGCCTATTTGCCTTGTTGCCTTGTCCTATGGAGACACTAAGCGCAAATTTGGGTAGACTAGACCTCTTGTGGGTGAAAATTCAACCCAAATCAATCTTGGGCTGTCCTCGAATGTCAAAATTTTTTTTCTTCTTTTATCTCATAAGCTCTCCAAAAGCTTTTGGTTAGTAATATTCTGTAATGAAAGTCAAGCATGTGAACATGTCTTCATGATCTAAAAGATAAACAAACTTTAAAAAAGATCAGGGTTTGCATTCCAATCCTCACGTTCCACCCTTGTGGTAGAAAATGAAATGACTTGTACTAGTGCTAAAAAAACAAAAAACTTTAACAGATTATGGATATAAGGATCTACATATATCTTTCCAGTTTCTGATTCAGATAAAACAATTCTTACTGATTTTAAGGTCTTAGAAATTCAGAAAAACCAAAAATAATACCTTCAGTATTGATGAATACAAACTCAATGTACATTTTACAGCACTCTTCTCTTCTAACAACTGCAAACCCAATAACCAAAAGAAAGAGGAGGTACTGCAGGTTGGTAACCCATTGGAAGAAACATATCATCATGAAAATTAGAGAAAGATTAATACACTTAAATAGAGAAACAAGATTAATTAATCAAGCACATAAAGAGAAAGAAGCGATCAAGAATTTGAGTGATTATTATCATTTTTTTGGTGTCTTTTTTAACTGATAATGAGATTATTGGACCTGATGGGGCTCTTTTGTCTCAACAGAATCCTCAGCTGGGCTTTTTGACACTCGAGCTTTGTTCCCCAGTGTCTGCTTTTGGATCCGATTGCTCGAACTACTCGAGGAAACTCAATAAACCCTTTAATCCCTCGCTTAATATGAGGATTCTCTGCCTCTGGTGATGCTCTCCGCTGTGTTGTCATGGATGAAACACTGCTGAGATTATCATTACACGATGATTTTCCACAAAAAACTGCCCTTGTTGACTCTCTTGAATCAGAACAACTATTATCATCACAGGACTTGTCAGTGTCGCTCAAGAACAGCCTGTTAAACTTTCCTGATAAATTAGTAGCAGCTTTAGAAGCAATTGCAATTACAGGAGTACTCTTATGATCTTGTTGATTCTTCTTCTTCTGTTCCTGTTCCTGGTCCGTCTTCAACATCATATTCTCATTAGATTCTGTCTGTTGAAATCCTTGTAATGCCGACAGCCTTTCTTCAAAGAGAATCTTTGCTTCAGCGAGCTTCATTTGAACCCTTTCTTCTCTCAACACTTCAGCCATCCTTAGCATCTTTCTTTCCTCCTCTATTTCTCTTTTCATGCGATCAATCTCAGCTTTATCCAACGAAATTTCTTTAGCGAGCTGTTCGCACACTCTCTCAAGTGCTTCTCTTCCTTTTCGCTCTTCAGAAAGTTCTTTCCCCAATCTTTTACTCATCGTCTCACATTTCTTTCGAGCCTTTCTTTCATATTCAAGCTCAGCTTTCAATTCAATGATCTGGGCTCGAGCGAAGTCTAGCTCAGTCTCCATGACAGGTCTAAGAAAGGTCAGATCCCAGAAAGAAGCAGCGATCTTTCGAGCAGAAAGAGGCAGGTGCAATTGATGGAGATGTTTATTGGTTTGGCAATGCTGACGATGTTGATGTTGTTTATTCTGGAGTGGATTATAAAAAGGATTCTCGTACAATTTCCAGGTTGGGCAAGTGGTAGTGGTGATGGGCTCTAGAGGAATGGATTCATTCGTAGGATTTTGATCTGCGCTATTGATCATCATCATCACTTTCACTTGCTCCATATCTTCCTCTGCTGATGATTTGTATATGAGCCTTTTTTTTTTTCCCCTTTTTGCTCTTCTTTCTGCTTTGCTTTCTTTCTTCTTCCCCTTTTTTCTAATGGGGATTTGCCCCCTCAAGAAAGCAACTGCTGTAGGCCCATTTTTCCTTCAATGAACTTGCTTTGAAGATATGGACTGTAAAAGGCAAAAAGGAAGTGTCACATGCACCTCATCTTAATTATAACTAGCTATGCTAAAGGTTCTCTCTTGCCTTTCGATCATAACTTTAATCAATATTTATACATGTGTAAATAAAATATCTTCAATCATTTAGGGTTATGTATATTTCAATTAGATTATCTTTAAGCACACAACGCTTAATTTCTGCATTGGTATTTTAGTATTAGATATAAAATATATCTATCTATATCTTCATCATAGAATTAAATATTAGTTTAAAATAATGTGAGTGCTTTTGTATACATCTTCAACGTCCAACCAGTCCAATCTAACCGACAAGCGGTGATTCATTGTAGTGGAGGTGGAGGTCCCAGTATATTCATTATATTCTGACTCATTTTAAATATCACAGTGAATTTGTCTGCTCAATTGAATAGCAAAACTAAATGAGAAAACATGAGTTTCTGGTCTCTGTCTATCTTGAAATGTCAGCCAAATTTGTGTCTGTTATATCAGCTGTTTAATTATTGTGTAATCTTTGAAGCTCTACCAAGAAAAAGAGGAAAAATATAATCTTTGAACTGCAATTGCTGATCATATCGTTAAATAAATTGTGAATTGATGGTGATGGTGAAACTAGAATTCTTAGCCATAGAACTAAGTTTTGCTTCCAAATTTTTCTGTAAAACATTTTATTTCAATGTGACAACATCAAGCTATAATACAACAGAAATCATTTCACTTATGGACAGAGAAAAAAGTGTTTAATGAATGAGTTGGGTCCAGGGGACCCTCTTTCTAGCTGGAAAATTTTACACTTTCTGGAGCCTGATGGACAATATGGGTTACCTGATCAGTCATCAGTTGCAAGCTACAGTAACATATTAGTCTTATTATAACCAAGAGTATACTCAATTTTAAAACAAATAACAATGTGATTGAAATGCTAATTGGAAAATTAATGTCCGTTATAGAAATTTCTTTGTCGGGTATGTTAGATGATGATATTGAGAGATTCCAGGGGACATACACCCCATCTTTGTTATCCTGCCTATTTTTCTCTGGAAAGTTAACAGAGAAAGGACATCATAAGGGTCCGAATTATTATCTATTCATTCTACAGGTTCCACATGGATGTCTTCCGATGTGTTTCTCTCCACTCTCACCATCCCTATCATTGAGTTGCAGACAGAGGCTTGTTCTAAACCTTCGGACGCTTTATTAGGCTTTGCCTTGATGACTAACTCTGAAGCCATTTGCTGGTAATATAGTTACTCCAATTTGCTTTACTTTTTATGGGGGGATAATTGCTCTAAAATTAACTTTGTTAATTGTCATCTTAAACTTTCTCATTATGACACTAGTCTATGGTTTTTTATGTGAACTTTATGCTCTTTGGTTTATGGAAAAGAGGCATGTGCTTACACATGCAAAAATTAGAAGCATCCTAAGATATATGAGTGTTAGACTTGTCATTCGATTGTCAATTGTAAGCCTGTGTTGTTTTTTTATGATTATACGGTTTGTCCTCTTGCATGAACTGCAAATACATCAACTGCATGACAATTCGCTTTGTCCTCTTCACTACAATTCTCAGTCTTGGCAAATAATAAAGTATTGGGCCTTTTATTTAAAAAAAAAAAAAAAATTCTGATGACCTCGAACCCAATTCTCCAGTTCAACCATATAGAGGTTTTAGTGTCCTTAAATATGAAGAAACGAAGTTCATCTCAAACTCGCATGGATTAAATCACAACTTTTTTTCTGAATCAACCATGCTATCAGTGTTGTAATATGTTACATAATCATGCTTTTGATACAAACATCTGAACCACACTTGAGCTAACTGATGGATCAACCCATTCTTACATCCCCAAATAGAAAAAACGAAAAAAGTAAAAAATAAAGTCATAACCTTTCAATATAAGGCAAATTACAATCAGCCCCCATAATTTGGCCAAATCCACTAATTCATTTTTATATTTTCAAAAATCAACTAATAGTCTTGATATTTTCATTGTAAATCTTAAAGGGAAAATAAGTAATAAAATCAAAAATAAGAAAAAATTAGTTGACTTTTAAAAATGAAGGGATGAACTAATAAATTAGAACAACTTAGTAAATTACACTTCAATATATTCCATATGTAGCTTGTCATAACCTATTTTTTTCATTACCATGGATAAAAATTGAGATAATAAAATGATAATTTAATAAAGTTCAGCTTTTTCAATATGTTGCGTTCAGATTTTTTTGCCTTACTTATATTTTGATGACAAGGTTTTCGGTCCACTAAACCTCAAATTTATTTTAGGGCCATAATGTTGCCTAGGATGAACTTCTTGTCCCATAAACATTGCGCAACAGAGCTAACAATTTCTTTGTCGAGTAGGATGTATTCCACATTTTCTTGAAGTTGTGCTCACCCAAACAGGCGTCTGCTGGGTGAAGCTAATGGACCGCTAAATTGCTTATGCAAAATTTCAAGGTGTGAGAACCTTTTTTTTTAAAAAAAAACTGACCCATAGGCTACATTTTCACCCATCAGCCTCTCAAACCTCTATTTTCTGCTTCAAATATTTTATGTCAAAACTAACTCCAATCAACAGGAATGAAATCAAACAAGGTGGGAAAAGGACCGACATTTAGCATCAGAATAAAAAATTTGGCAAAAATCTCTGCAAAAACATTGGTAGAACTTGCCTTGTTACTTTTGTCAGTACTTTTGTCAGCTGCAAGAGAAGATTCGAATTTCTACACAATATGTGATCGATAAGTACAGATATTATCATGTGAAAATAAAGCTAGCACTGACAATGATTAGTGATTTAAAATCAATAGAACACCTAGAAGGCCAACGAGAGCTCCATGCCCTATGTTGGCTTCAAGCATGGAAATAAACAAAACAGATCAGCAACTCGCAATGTTCTTCATAAGAAGTAGCTAATAATTTTATTCAGAAAAATACCATCCTAACCTAGAACAGTGACCCATTATTGAATTCATGGAACCTAACACGCAAAAGATAATATGCTAGAAGCAGATGCCTTAATGATCAAATTGCAGATCTATCCTCCCCATCAGATAATTATACTGACATGGTCATGCTTAAGCATTTACATACAACTAAAGGCACCAAAATATCAAGCCATTTTGTGGAACATCTTCAAATTAGAGGTTACAAAAGCAATGAGATGAAACAGTACGTTAAAGTCAATTATAACTTCAGGATATAAGCCCCTATGATAATGTGAAGCAAATGACAAATATTGATGACAATGAGGTTCACTTAGTTGCCCGCCTAATACAGAAAGCTCATATACAGAAGCATCAGTAACAGAAAGCTAGACTTTACCAAAGCAACAAATAGATGACCTAATCGTAGAACCTGAATTGAGACTTCAGCTAGAGCAACAGAATCAGTAAAACTCCACAAATTATCAATTATAAAAATTATCACAAATGAAACTAACTAAACAAAGCAATATAGGTTTTTTCTAAATCCTTGACCACTAAAATTGCTATTAATTTACTGATAATTTCAATCTGAATCAGCAAAATCACTTGATTTTGATAATTTTTTTATTAAGGTCACTAGTCACTATTGCTAGTTTCAATTCCACAAATTACTCTATGACTACCTACATATAATGTAAGTGAACCTCCAACACAATTGAAATGAATAAATTGGTACAATGAAAAATCATGATAGAAACATAAAAAGGACTAGTACAAACACAAACCGTTTGCCAAAGTAGTAGATGAGATGATTTAGCTTAAGAACTTGTACAGTCTACTCAACATCCAGTATCATTGACAAAGACACAAATTTATGAACCTACACTTTGTAAATCCAATGTCCAAAATCATAGTGCATCAAGAAAACAAAAAACAGACGACACGTAGTGGATTATGTTTACCCTCCTATAACAGTCAAAATGAACATGGAGACCCGATTGTTGCAGCAATGATCAGGTTACTACCTCGAATTGTCCAGATTTCTTGGCGCACCATCTCCTTCAATCATCTTCAATTGCCTACCTAAACAAGTTACAATTCGAATTCATCTTCCAGCTTCAATTGCTCTGCTGCAGCTTCCTCTTCCTCATCGTCAATGACAAAATATGGATTATGAGCCTCAGGCTTAAACTTGTACCCAGTAAACACGTAAAAAGCCAATGTAGCCAATTCTCCAGCTACCACACTAGTCCACAAGAACCTATATGAAGTAATAGTCTCCAAAGCGTAGACGACTACCCGGGTAAAGTAGATATAGCAAATCACAACAATATAATACTGCCTAAATAGAGTCAACTTCATCAAATTCACAGCAGCCTTTCCATCAGTGCGTGCAGCCTCCCGTAAGTTCTTTATAGACCAAACAATAGGGAACAGAACAGCACAGCAACAAATAACATCAACCAGCAAAAACACCTGCTTCCATGTAATCCAATCCTGTCCATAAGGTCCCGTTTCATCAATAACAACCTGAGCCATGTTAGCAATAACTTGTAAAGGAATCACAATCATCAAAACCTTCTTTTCCTTATCTTGCAAATACGGCTTCAAAAACGACCACCCAGTTCCAATCAACACAATCAAAGTAAACAAAGCAATCCCTTTAAAAAAGCTGAAAATATAAAACAACACATCCCATCCATGGGCGCTGCCAGTTCGCTTTATGTAAGACTTATCCTCTGCTTCAAACAGCAAATTCAAAGCCTTCATTATAATAACCGCAAGCATAAAGAAATGAATCCTAAAAACGGTAAGTCGTTTCTTATACAAAGCAGAAATCCACAGCCCTGCCAGACCGAAATAAACGATGGAAAACAAGAAATAAATCCGGGGCAAAATCGTCTTTCCGGCGGAAAGATAATCGCGATCACCGTTGCGTTCGATATTGTACATCGCCGATCGTACATCCATGGATACCTTGATGGAATTCAAACAATTAGCGAAAACAAGAGTGTGCTGATCGGCGTCGTTCTCTGGATAAACCACAGAGAAATCACTCTGGCCGTTGAGCTTGTTAAAAGTGTAGACATGCTTTATGAGGTCAGACCGAAGAGCACAGTCGATCTCGCCGTCTTCCAGCTGTTGAATAACGTGAAGCCAAGAGTCTCGAGTACATAGGAAGAATCCGACCCGAGAATAGTCAAGATCCGGGTTTTTATTAGACAGTTGGATGCCTGAAACGTTGAGCTCGAGTTGACCTTTGTGAGTGAAACCGAAGTTGTCAAAAGGAATAATCACACGGTCATCGTTGCGAATTTCGAAGGATCGGATCTCAGCGAAAGAAACATAAAATAAAAGCGACAGAGAGATAAAGAAGATAATCAGGAAGCGAGCCATGGAAGCGATCGTATTTGATCTGAGTCTGGGAGGTGAAAACCCGAATTCTCAGATCTATGAGGTGGTTGTTGGCTTTCTGTTTGTGACTTGTTTGAGTGGTTTTATTTTATGAATTGCAGAGATGTTAACAGCACACCAATGGAAAGGAAAGGGTCGGTCATCGGGTTTTATTAAATGGAGTAGAGACGGCGATGTCGGTCGTGAGATTTTATCAGGGGCAGGGGAACGGAATTTTGAGGAATAAGTTTACCAAACAGAACTTTTTTAAAGGGCAAATTACTATTTGCCCCTATAATTTGTTAGAGGACAAAAGGTCAACCGACCTCTTAAACTTGTCTTATTAGTGTTTTTTAGCTAGCATCCATAGTTAATTTTTAACAATATAAAAGAGAGAGAGGACTATAAAGGGCATAAAGGAGATGAAAAGGAAATATCTATTTCTTTTCTCGTTTAAATTATTTGTGAGGAATAACTTATTTTAATAGTTAAAATAGACTGTATTTATACTTTTTTAATAAATAAATTCAATACTTTTATTTAAAGGTCGAATCAACCTAAAATTTAACCAAATGGGATGCCGGTGGTATACATCTTAAGCAAAGAAAGTAAAACAAATATTTTATTAATAAAGAATTCTTATGTTCCAAATAAATATTTTATTTCTAAATGAAAAAATAAATTAAAAACTAAATTTTCCTACCGTCTTCAATTTCACTTGTCATTGCCATTACAGTAACAAAAATATCAACATCACAAGAAGCAACAACAATAGTAGAAACAAGTAAAACCTGCAATGAATCACGACATCCATGAGAGTAACAATAACAACAACAACAACAACAAATCACAAAAATATATGATGATTTAAATTAATAAAAAAAGTGCATCTTCTCCTTGGCCTCCTCTTCTTCTTTTCTAAAAGCAACAAGTTTCGGTCTTTTAAGTTCCCCTCAAAATATTAACAACAAGAAATACTTAAATTCAACTTCAAAATTCTCCTTCAAAATGTCAACTTCTTCACAATTAAGAATCATAGAATTTCTTATTAAATAAATAAAAAGAAAAGATTCTTTTGAGAGTCTGGTTGTAGTTCATTAGTCAACAATTGAGTTTTTCGGTGTAAGTTCTCGTCAAAGTAAGAATACATAAAACCCATCATGTGCTAGCCTTGCCGAAGATGGAGATTCATGTTTTTTAAATTTGCAAGAAATCAAAGAGAAAATTTTGTTTTAGTTGTCATTCCTTGATTGTTGACCCTTATGCTCTTGCCATTCCTTGATCTACCACCAAAATGGCTTCATTTTATTACAAATTAAAGCAATTCAAACCAATAAGGAGAAAAAGGTGATGATGAGGTTGCGGTAGCTATGGAGTCAAATTAGTGATGATGGTGTTGCGGTGGTTATGAAATTGCAGTGGTGATAAGAGGAAAAATGGTGGTAATGATAGAGTTGTAGTGGTTATAAATCACAATGGTGATAAGGGTTTGATGGAAGTGATGGAGAGCAACTACGATGATTCGAGGGAGAGCGTTGGTGGAGGTTAGAGGGAGAACGACAAGAATGAAATGAGAAAATTTGATATTATTTTAATTTATTTTTTTAGCGTGAAAGACACGCGCTTAATTTAAGCCTAAATTGAGTTGATTTGATATTTAAATCGAAGTATTGGGTCTATTTGCTAAAAAGTATAAATTCAGTCTATTTGAACTACTAGCACAAGTTTAAAGGGCAAATTGACCTTTTGTCCGTTTGCTATATTATACCATTTTGTCTAACATTTAAAATTTTTATTATCTCCCTTTCTATTTTATAAAATTAAACTATTTATTCCTTCCATCAAATTTTTCATCACAATTAACATTGATTAAGATGATAATTATTAAGTAAATATTATTTAGCCCTTTTATTTGAATATACTACACTATTTGTCCTTTTTATTTGAATATATTATATTATTTGTCTTCTCTATTTGAATATATTATACTATTTTTTCTTTCGATTTGAATATATTATATTATCTATCCTTAAAGTTTACAAAATATATTTTATTATTAAATTAATTATTTAAGAAAATTTATTTAAAATCATTAGTTGACTACAAAAATGATAATTTTATTGAAAATATTTTAGTATAAAAATAAAATAACAAAATTTATTTTTAATCTAATTAAATTTTTAATCAAATAACAATTAACTACTCCTAATCTTAAAATATCTTTACTTAAATATTAACTTAAAATATTTATATTACATATAAATAAAATAAGTAAATTCTCTTTTAACTTTACAATTTAATTTTATTTGAATTGTTAATTTAGATTATTAAGTAAATAAATTATATTTATGAATAAAATTAATAATTTTAATTTATTTATTTCACATATCCAACAATTGAAACTAAAAATTCAAATAAAGAATCAAAATTAAAAAAGAATTGATTTGATTAAATTTTATTAATGCAATATAAATATTTTAAGTTATTATTTAAGTAGAGATATTTTAAAATTAATACTAATTAATTGGTATTTAATTGAAATTTTAATTATATAAAATTAAAATTAAGTATTTTATATTTTTATGCAAAAGATATAATTATCATTTTATAGCTAAATTCTAAGAAAATCAGTTTAATAAAAAAATTTCAAATATTAAAGGCTAATAGTATAATATATTCAAGTAAAGGGAGAAAATAGCATTTACTTGATACGTTTTATGTTGATTAACAGTAATCGTGATGAAAAATTTAACGGAATAGGTAAATAGTATAATTTTACAAAATAGAAGGGAAACTAATATAAATTTTAATTGTTAATGATTAAATAGTATAATATAACAAACTATAAGGATAAATAATAATTCACCCTTATTTAAAATAAGAGAATTTGGGCTGAGATTACGAGATTGGGCAAGAGTTTTTTACATATTTACGAATATGTCCCCCTTTTTTTTTTGATAATTTAGATTTCATTAAGAAACCACAAAAGTCCCAAGCTAGGGAATACATCAAACTACCATGAGGTAGATGCAAAATAAGGAGGATGGAATTATCAGCATCCTAGGAGTAGGGGTCAGCAAAACCGACCTGTTCCGATTATTCGAACCGTAACCGATCTTAAAATTGTCGGGTTGGATCTCATTTTATAATTTTTTTAAGTTTTCGGTTAGGAATCGGTCCGACCAAAAACCCGAACTTTAGCTATAAAATATATATTTTTGCACCTAACATAAGACCGCACAGCACTTGTGGCAAAGTGGTGAGGCTCTAATCATCAATCCTAGGAATCTCAATTCGAATTCCAGTGCCACCTTCCTTTGTTACTTTTTTCAATTGTCGCCACCTTTCTTTGTTACTTTTTTCAATTGACAAAATTTGTTACTTTTTTCAATTGATAAAATTGACTAAAAAATGATGAAATGGGGTCTCAAACCTACGTCTGGAAGGAGCAAAGGATGCACAAAGACCATTTGGTTACTGAAAATGCTTTGTTTTTTGCTTCCTTTATTTTATATATTATTGTTTCGGATACCAAAAATTGACGAAACCGAGAATAAAATTATCAAAACGGGTTGGTTTTTAAGTTTTGAAAAAATTTCCGACTTGACCTGATGCTTACCCCTACCTAGGAGGGGCTACTTCAAACGAGAAACCACTGTGCTAAAACAAAGGATGATTCTAACATAATAATAATATTTATGGTCATAACAGTAATATTGGCATTTAGGTTAGTGCTAGTTCGTACATATCCAGTTTAGAGGTATATATAAATAGGTAATTTACAAATTAAGGATTCCACAACAGCTTTTTGTATTGGTTGACACGACAAATTACTACTTGCACTTTTTTTTTTCTTAATTTATATCATTAATATTGTTCGAAAAAAAAATTATATCATTAAAGGTGAATTAAAACTAGTTAAATCCTTGTAGGGCAATTTAAAGTGGTTTTGTTAATACTTTCATTTATAAAATTAAATGATAATTTTTTTAAAAAAATATTTTGAAGTGTAGAATTTAAATATTACTATAATTAATTTATAATTATTTTACGGTTCATCGATATTTAAATTATATATCTTCTGATCAATTAAAAAATAAATGACAATTAAAATTATGATTTAATGATATTGTTAAATTTTTATCGTGGTAAAAAAATAACTGTTCTATTATATAGTCTACATGATATTTAGATTTTAATGATGTGAAAAATGAAAATAATGGGGGCATACTGCAGGGTAATAAATTTAAGAGGATTGTGGATCAAGCAAAGGTGATGACTTCTTCCAGAAAAGTAAGACCATGAAGCAACAAGAAAGTGTGTATATATTCGGTGATAGAATTTAAAATATAAAATATATATTTTATTTTTATTAAATAAATTAATAATATTAAATAATATATTTTAAATTTTATTATTGGGTATAATACACCCGATATAAACAATATATATATATTTTTTTTCCTTTGGTCGCAGCTCAAAAAAGTTGCTCCACGAGATACATATTTCCGTTGTTGCTTGGTTGGTACTCTCACCGTGCAAGTGGGTATTTTCAAAAACTGTGATTTCATGTAGTATGCCTAGTTGAAGCAACCAACCACAAAAAACGTTACATGGTTACATACATGTTTAGATGATGAATATTTTTGGAAAAATAATAAATTTGGTGTTTGATTTTTTTTTTTTTTTACAATTAAGTGTCTGAACTTTAGAAAAACATACTAATGTAGTGTCTCCAGCAGATTTAATGTTGACTAGATCCTAAATCAGATTAAACATGATCCATTTTTATCCCAATTATTAGTCATGTCATGTGCCATATGTATTACATTATTTAAAAGAAAAAATTAACCTTATTAAAGATTATAAATTGACAAAATAACCTCAACATTAACTTCCACCGTAGATAGTGAAGGTGACTGAATAAGGGTAATTTTGTCCTTTAAATATTGTAACATCTGTGGCAAATGACATAGTTAATGACTGAGATAAAAGTGAGTCCCGTTTGATCTGACTAAGTACCCAGTCAACATTAAATCGGTCGGAAACATTACATTGGTATGCTTTTCTAAAGTTCAGACACTTGATTGTAAAAAAAAAAAGTTCAGACACTCAAACAGAAAAATTACAAAAATTGAGACGCAAAATTTATAATTTTTTTAATATTTTTTAACTAAAATAAAAATATGAGTAGTTTTTTCCACCAAAACAAGAGCATTGGTAGTTTTTTTTTCAAATATATATATATATATATATTTTTACAATATGTTACATTATAATTGATTTGTATATTGACATGAAATCATAGTTGTATACTATAATTTTTTGTATTTGCAATAGTAAATCATAGTAAATTTCTAGAGCTTAATTAATCCAGCAAATTCAATGGAATAAGTGTGCAGTGCCAATTTGGCTTCCATACAAAACGTTTGGCATAAGCTAGAATTAGCAAACTCTTAGAAGTTGGAATTAAGTGTATTTGTCATCTACTGTAGATATTGCAATTGGGAGTATGGTTCTGACATTCCAATTCTTAACAAAATAGATAGTTCCTGTGCTCTTTTAGTTTTTGGCTGAGAAGAAAGCAAGTGCACCCACAAATGGAGCATTAATATAAGTAACAGGCTCGGATTGCTGGTAGTTATTTCAATCATCCGCAAAATTATCCCTATTATCAGGACCACCAACTATGGCTCCAACCAGGACATTTGGATTGGGTGAAGAAGAGTAAAGGTATTGGAACCCATCGTTGCAGGGAATGCGACCTGGGTGTGCTTGTATAGATGGTACAAAAGATCCTCTGTGGTGAACATGTTGTGGATACTTGTTTCCAAATCCCACCATATACAACCTTTTTGTTGGATTATCACCTAATATGTGGTCCACCTGTTTTTTAGCTTGCGATATCAGTGATGTTGTTGTTGTTGTTTGACGCAGTGGGAGCTTAAAAAAAAATAAAAATAAAATAACTACCAGCAATCTGACGTTGCTACTTATATTAATGCTCCATTTGTGGGTGCACTTGCTTTCTTCTCAGCCAAAAACTAAAAGAGCGCAGGAACTATCTATTTCGATCATCTGCAAAATTATCCTCATGAATAAAGGTATTGGAACCAATCGTTGTAGGGAATGTGACATGGGTGTGCTTGTGTAGATGGTACAGAAGATCCTTTGTGGTGAATATGTTGTGGATACTTGTTTCCAAATCCCACCATATACGACCTTTTTGTTGGATTATCACTTAATATGTGGTCCACCTATTTTTTAGCTTGCTATATCAGTAATGTTGTTGTTGTTGTATGACGCAGTGGGAGCTTAAAAAAAATAAAAATAAAATAAAAGGATAAAAGGGATAACTATTGAATTTCATTGATTCACACACAAATGCTGGAAAACAATCTTTTATAACCTATTCATTCACAAAGAATGTCATGAAATAGACATCAAATATTTGTTGATTCAAAGAATACTGAAATTTGGAAAAGAAGAGAAATTTTATTGATTTACAAAAAACTTACACAAACCAACCAACCCCAATTTTAATTAGGCAATAAAATAAAGACAATTCTAACTAATGTAGGAAATCAAATCCCTAACAATATAGGAAAGTCAAATTCTAATAAATGCTAAGTTAGAAATAAAAATCAAATCCTAATAATAATAATAATGTCTTCTATCAATTGTTCCACGAACTCATCCCAAATACTCTTAAACTTGTTGTTCTGCATCATTCCCTTCAGAGTAGAGAAAATTTGTCATTGAGTTTGTCCAACTATTGTGAAAGAAATTTGCTCATAAATGCATATAACATCATAAATTCATCATCAACTTGTAATTTCTTCAAAATAAAAATTAAAAGAATATAAGAATAAAAAATTTCATCAATGCCAATAAAGTCAATAAATTCAACATGCTTGATTAATTCTAGCATATTATATTCACTTTTAGGATGTTCCTCCATCTCGATCCCTAAATCTTTAGAAGTCAGATAATAATGCATCTTAACTAAGGCAATTCTTGTATTACCACTTTCTAACAATTCATTACATTCCTAATCACCTTCATCCTCTTCATCAAATATTGGCTCATCTCCAATAAATGTATCTACTTAATCACCATCATCAATATTAAAAAATAAACTCTCTTCATAATACTCTTCTTCCTCCTCGTCATCACTAACCTCCCCATCTGAATTTTCTTGGAGATTTTTATCTTGTTTAAGTATAGTCATCCTCTCCACAACTTGTTCTGTCATCTGTTCAAACATGTCATCTATCATTTGAATAAGCTATTGTTCCATCTCATGTTTATAAACATCGTCAATACGTTATTGTCTCATGGGTGATTAATAACGATCAGTTTGCCTCTGATACCAACTAATGTAGTGGACGCTTCAACAAAAAATAAAAATAAAATAAAAGACAAAAAGGATAACTATTGAATTTCATTGATTCACACACAAATGCCGGAAAATAATCTTCTGTAACCTGTTAATTCACAAAAAATGCCAAGGAAATAGGCATTAAATATTCGTTAATTCAAAGAATACCGAAATTTGGAAAAGAAGAGAAATTGTATTGATTCACCAAAAACTTAACTCATATAGCCCTAAAACTTACATATTTACATGGTGGAACAAACCAACCAACCCTAATTTTAATTAGAAAATAAAATAAAGATAATTCTAGTTAAGGTAGTGTAGACACCCTTGGTTTGATCAACCCGCAATGAAGGCCCAATGATGAGCAATTCAAATTTTTAAATGTAAAAGGACCCGAAGTTTCCTCTAAAATGGATTTAAAGGCCAAAACACCCAAACCCAAGCCCACAGAGCCTAAAAGAAGGATTTAAAATTCAAGCCTAAGCCCATTAGCCCAGACCTAGGCCAAGCCTGGTGAAGAGGTGATCGCCTCTTCACAAGAGGCGACGCCCCTTCAACCTGGGGCCAAAGAGGTGACGCCTCTTCGGTAGCCGACCTAATTTTATATTAAATGTATTTTGGCCCCATACACCAGAAATGGATCCACAGATCTCCAGCCTACAGATTTAGGCGTGAAAGGATGACTTTTAAGGGAGAGAGGGTGTGGAAAAGATAAGGGAAATGATTGTTTGATCCTAGTGGCATTTTTGGAGAATGGGAAAGAGGGAAGGGAAGAGGGCTTATATAGAGGGCTTAAGGGTCTGATAAAAAGATTAGACACAAAGGAGAGATTAAAGCACAAAGAAAAAGGAAGAAACACACATTGAGATAAAAAGAAGAGAAAAGAAAGGAAAAAGGGGTGAAAGAGAAGAATTTGATTAAGGAGAGTTCATTTTCTTGAAGGAAAAGAAGGTCCTCTTGCATTAGAAGTACACAAACTTTCAAACCAAGCTCTGACGGCTTAGTTAGGAGCATCAAACATGGTTTATTCAATAAGAATTGCTATTTTTGAGCTTTTTAAGTTCTTATTTCTTTAAAACTCTATTTGTTGGTTTTTATCATTTATTTTCATGTTTCTGAATTATTGAATATTACATGAGGGTATGATTATGTGAAATATCAATGTATTAGTTGTAGATTTATGTTTACTTTGCATAAAATTTGATTTACTTAAGAATTAAGTAACTGGTGAATTTGAGTTTCTTGAGACGTCGCCCCTTTACAAGGAGGCGATTGCCTCCTAAATAAGGATCCAAGAGGTGGTGACTCCTCGAAGAGGCGTTGCCTCCTCACCAAAATCCTGCATAAATCTGCTTTATTTTCAATGGCTTTTTGGTTTATTTTCAGTATCTGATACGTATATGTTGCCTTATATCTTCAATATTGCATGTGACTGCCATGAGATTAGGCATGATGGAGTAATTGATCCATGTCTAAATGAATACTCATGTCTATTTTATGCAAGTTTAACGCAAATTTCTTTTACGAACAAAATTTGTTTATTGTAAAAGCAAACTAACCTTTGCTTGTTGTAGGTTTCTTAGTGATTTCTAATCACTAAGCAATTAGTGAATTAATTAGTTCTTGAGAGGTTTTACTTGGATTTAGTATCATTGTAATTGTATAAAGTTATTGTAATCCCTAATCCCTTTCCCATTTTTTTGATATGTATTTGTGTAATTTATTACTTGATTGAATTTTTGGGTTATAAGCATAAAATAGGATTAATGTGCAAAGGTGGATCAAAATGTAAAATTGGAAATGTTTGCAATCCATATGATAATAAGGAAATAATTTAATAATAAAAAAGGTAATAAAATACAAAACACAAACGGAGGCCAACCACAAGGTTGGGTGGGCATTCCAAAAGCCTATACCCAGTTTCCGAACCCGATCTCTGATGACGGCTTCTAGGCACCTCCATGTAATTTAGTTGTTGTATAGTGTATCCCAGCTTTTATCAGGATGGAGACTCCATCTCCATTTTAGGCCACAAGCCCATTTTGTATTTCCTAGCAGGCCTTAAGCCATCACAGTGCCGTGGTCGACAAACACTTGGGCGCGCGCTAGAATCGCCACCTATAGTGGCGACTCCACTAGGGATAGAGAAACTGATTCCTGTGTTTTGTAATTTATCATCTTTGATTATTTATTTACTTCCTGTGCATTTTCTGCATTCACTATACATTTTCATACAATGTGCACATAGTCCCAAATAACCCGACAATAGTCTTTACTTCGCTGCTTATGTTTCACTTAAACCTGGTGGTAAAGTATTTGATTATAGTCACTCATAGCGCGTACTTATCCACGTTGCACAAACCCTTGAGTGGGGAGACATAATGGGAGTATACAGCTGTGGGAGCCAAAGCTTTTTACCCTTGACTCAACTCATGTAATGACTTAGAAACTTCCACTAAGATTTTGCCAAATGTGTGTGATTTATGCCACTTAGTAATCCTTGTAGTAAAGCTCGAGCTCATATACAAGTGGACTTTGCCAAGTTGGGCCTTTAATGCCCATTATGGCCTATTAAGATGGACTTTTATTTTATTCAAAAGAATTGCTACTTGTTTGTGTTGTCTTGAGAGTTTTATTGCATATGTCAGTTTTATTATCCCCTGTTGATAATTAAAACCCACACCATCAATCCTAGGATAAGTAACTCACCATTGAACACACGTGTGGGAGAAATAAGGATATAGATACCGCTTGGAGAGCTTAGTCTTGTTATGTGTTACATTTAAATGAAATATATGCTTATTTATTTCTTTAAATGTTAAGGTGAATTTGCATTTCATGCATACATGACATTCATTAAAATTTTCAAAAAAGAAAAAAGAAAAAAGTGCATTTTTCTTAGCCATGAACTTCTTCTTGTTTCAAAGCATATTAAAGGTGAATTTGGCCCGCCAATATCAAGGATCTAATCAAATAATTAATACCACTTTACAAAAGAACAGAATGTCAAGACCCTCTAATTTTGATGTCGAATCTTTCAAGAAAGAGATCGGGGATGCCATGCGACAAATGGTCAAAGACATGTTTATTGAGATGGTAGGGAAGATGCCCTCTAATGAAAAAGAATATAATACTAGAACTATTCTTGGTGAGCCACCAAAAGAAAAATTAAAGGCACATGTAGATCCAATTGAGTCAGAATGGATGAAAGATATGAAGAGGCAAGTGGATTAGCTACAAACTGCAATGAAAAAGCATGGGCTTATTCTTAACTTTGCTGACTTGGATGTGAACTTGGATTTGAAAGAAGCACCATTGCTCCTAAAATACCAATTCCCGAGCATGAAGAAGTATTCTGGCACAAATGATCCTCACTTACATCTAAAGCAGTTTGTCACATACATGAAGGCCACAAGGTTATCTAAAGTTCAGATCATCAAAAAATTTCCATTATCTTTGGAAGGAGCTACTATCAAGTGGTATTATACTCTGATGCACATGTTCAGAAAGAGTGGAAGGAGTTATGTTCAATCTTCATTAAATAATATAGGTTGAATTCACAATTTGAAGTATCTCTGCAAGGGTTATAGAACATAACGCAAGGATCAAATGAACCATTCACAAGCTTTCTGACTAAATGGAGAGGAAAGTTGGCCCAAATGAAGCATAAACTTGCAGAATTTGACCAGATGATCATAGCCATAGAAGTATGTGTTCCACCTCTAGCTGACAAACTAAAGGACATTGGCATAAGGGACTTCAAAGAGCTCTACCATTTAGGAGTACAAGTTGAAGTTGATTTGAATTTAAGCACCGATGAATGATGATAATCTTTGAATATTTTTATGTTATAATAATTCATAACAATGCTTGGCTGTAACTTTTTTTTCTCTTAGTACTAATGAATGTTTGATTGCCTGATTTATGTGCTTATGAATTTGTTATGATTATACATGCCATGTTATGCTTGAATGAGAGAGAGAGATCTAAAAATAAAAAAAAAACCCACATCAAGAGGACCAATGTTAGAGTTGACTTTCAATTTTTCTTTGGGATGGTTTTGACCTCAGCTTCTCCCAAAAAAAATTCACCATATTCACCATATTCACCAAGAAAGAAAGAAAGAAAAGAAAAAGAAAAGAAAAAAAATATAGAAAAGAAAAGAAAAAGAAAAGGAAAAACCATAGAAAGGAAAATAAGGTGAAAGGAAGAAAAATAAGAGAAGAAAAGCTTTTGTGCCCCCATATTTGAAAAATCAATAGTGTATAACCCTTTAAAAGTCCTCATGATTCCAAACTCAAAACCCCAATTCCAAAATTTATACCCAATGTGAGCTGAAAAATAGTTGGTCAGAAAACCCACAAAGGGCTGATTAATAACAAGCATAATGTAGCATGCATGGTTGTAACGAAAGAGTGGTCATTTAAAATGGGCATGATTTATGTTAGCATATAAAGTGTCAGACATGGATTTTATCATCAACTTTCCAGCAAACAACATTATAAATGTGACATCAATGTCCGACAATCAGCAATAAAAGTGATCAGCAGCTGAAATGACAATATGAAAATCGAGCATGACAAAATAATGGTCAATCATTAGTATGAATTTACAACCACCCAGCTAGGTTCGAAACTCCCAGAAAGAGAGCAACCTAGGTAAAAAAGGGAAACTAATAGAAGGAAAAAAATGAAAGACCAAGCTAGGTTTGAAAACTCTAAAAAAGATGGCGACATAGGCAAAAGAGGGAATATACAATAAAATTGGTTGCACTTTCATTCTGAGAAGGGCAATTCGAGAGTTCATAAGATTTTATTTTAAGGTGCAAGAGTGATAGAGTCCATTAATTCCTCAACCGGGGGCAGATTTTAAGATCATTTGACATGTTGAGCCTTAAGAGAGACAAAAACTGAGGGCACACTAAGGGTCAAACACTCCCATCCTACGGCAGTATAACATTCCAAGAAGGAAACCAAGCTGGGGCATTTGTTGTCATCATCCCAATTTGATCATGAGAGGATCTTAATTTTTGTTCCATTTGGATACGTCGATCTCAATGACAATCTTTGACAGACTTAATTTTTGAATTCAAATTCTTTGATATAAGGAGGACCAGTTCCCAAAGATTAGCTTTAAATAGAAAAGGCACTTGGCCAAATCATTTAAGATTTCTTGTTTCCCTTAGTTCATGCATACATGAATCTTTTGTAAAGAATTATTTTGACATTTCATACATGTGAGCATTAGAATAATGAACGTCTTTCATAAATAGTGCACATGAGATTGTGTTATCAAATCAGTTTTTGAAAGCCTTCAAAGATCATTAATCATTCATATACCGGTTTTGAACTTTTTCTGAATGTGAAGCTAGCTTTGGTGTATAGGGTGATCTTTTGCTTAAGTTACTTAGCCTGACGCCCCCGAGGCTATATGACACTTGTTATTTGTTCTTGCTTTATGGCCTTAAGGTTATATGGCGCTTGTAGTTTGTCTTGTCTGATGCCTTCGAGGCTATATGGTATTTATTGTTCGTCTTCACCTAACGCCTTTGAGGCTATACGACACGTGTTGTTTGTTCCTGCTTGACGCCTTTGAGGCTAGACGACACGTGTTGTTTGTTCCTATCTGATGCCTTCGAGGCTATATAACACTTGTTGTTTGTTCTTGCCTAACGCCTCTGAGCCTATACATAATTTGTTGTTTGTTCTTCACCTGACGCCCCCAAGGCTATATGACATATGTTATGTGTCTTGCTTGACGCCCCTATGGTTGATGGTGCCAATTTTTGTGAGTAACTTTTTGGGAATGAAATTCTCAGGATTCATGTTTCAAGGATGTTTGGTCGGGTTTGAATCCCCGAAGTGCATCTCCCTTTTTTAAGAGCATCTGGTAGGGTTGTATCCCTGAAGTTTGCATTTTAAGGATGTCTGGTTGAGTTTGAATCCCCGTAGTGCATCTCCCTTTTTTAAGAGCGTCTGGTCGGGTTGTATCCTCTAAGTGCGCATTTCAAGGATGTCTGGTCAGATTTGAATCCCTGAAGTGCATCTTTCTTTTTTAAGAGCATATAGTTGGGTTTGAATCCCCGAAGTATGCGTGTCAAGGATGTCTGGTCGGGTTTGAATCCTCTAAGTGCATCTTTCTTTTTTAAGAGCATCTAGTCGAGTTTGAATCCCCAAAGTGCGCGTGTCAAGAGTATCTGGTTGGGTTTGAATCCTCGAAGTACGTGTATTAAAGAAGTGTCTGGTCGAGTTTGAATCCCCAAAGTGCATCTTCTTTTCTCTACTGAGTGAAGATCGGGCCAGGAAAACTTGAAATTCATGTCCAACTATAATGAGTAACTGATCAGGCTAGGAAAACTAGAGGAACATGGCTACATTTCATGTCTTCTTTATTAGGTGACATCTCGGGCTAGGAAAACCCAGGGTTCACCCTTTAACTATAATGAGTGACTGATCGGGCCAGGAAAACCCGAGGATCACAGTCATATTTTCATCATTTCTTTTACTAAGTGGTTTCTTTAGTCAGAAAGGCTTGAGAATCACTCTTCAAATATTAATGAGTGACTGATCGGTCCAAAAAAACCTAAGAATGACGGTCACATTTCAAAATACTACAGTAAGTCTAAAACTCGACCTCTCGGGTTTGAATTCCTGAGGCTGACGGCTCGAGCGAAGCTCAAAGGTTAGGTACGTCGTTTGTTGTTTACTGCTTTTATTGCGCATGTTGTTTTTTCAAAAAATCAATTTCATAAATCTGCTTTTTTCAAAAAACCAGGGGGGCAAACTATAGACACCCTCAGATTGATCAGCCCGCAACGAAGGCCTAATGATGAGCAATTCAAAATTTTGAATGTAAAAGGACCCAAAGCTTCCTCTGAAATGGACTCAAAGGCCAAAACACCCAAACTCAAGCCCACAGAGCATGAAAGAAGGATTTGGAATCCAAGCCCAAGCCCATTAGCCCAGGCTAAGGCCATGCCTAGTGAAGAGGCGACGCCCCTTCAACCTAGGCCCGAAGAGGCGATGCCTCTTCAGTAGCTGACCTAATTTTACATTAAATGCATTTTGGCCCCATAAACTAGAAATGGACCCACAGATCTCCAGCCTGCAGATTTGGGCATGAAAAGATGACTTTCAAGGGAGAGAGGGTTTAGAAAAGATAAGGGAAATGATTGATTGATCCTAGTGGCATTTTTGGTGAATAGGAAAGAGGGAAGGGAAGAGGACTTAAATAGAGGGCTTGAGGGTCTGAGAAAAAGGTTAGACACAAAGGAGAGATTAATAAACACAAAGAAAAAGGAAGAAATACACATTGAGAGAAAAAGAAGAGAAAAGAAAGGAAAAAGGGGTGAAGGAGAAGAATTTGATTAAGGAGAGTTCATTTTCTTAAAGGAAAAGAAGGTCCTCTTAAATTCAAAGTACACAAAATTATAAACCAATCTCTGAGGGCTCATTTGGGAGCATCAAACGTGGTTTATTCAGTAAGACTTGCTATTTTTAAGCTTTTCAATTTCTTGTTTGTCTAAAACTTTATTTATTGGTTTTGATCATTTATTTTTGTGTTTTCAAATTATTGAATATTACACGAGGATATGATTATGTGAAATATCGATGCATTAGTGGTAAATTTACATTTACTTTGCATGAAATTCGATTTATTTAAGAATTAAGTAATCGGTGAATTCGAGTTCTTGGTGAAGAGAAGAGACGTCGCCCCTTTATAAGGAGGCGATCGCCTCCTAAACAGGGATCCAAGAGGTGACGACTCCTCAAAGAGGCATCGCCTCCTCATCAGAATCCTGCATAAATCTGCTTTATTTTCAGTATCTGATATGTATACGTTGCCCTATATGTTCAATATTGCATGTGGCTGCCATGAGATTAGGCTTGATTGAGTAATTGATCCATGTCTAAATGAATACTCATGTCTATTTTGTGCAAGTTTAATGCTAATTTCTTTTACGAATGAAATTTGTTTATTATAAAAGCAAACTAACCTTTGTTTGTTGTAGGTTTCTTAGTGATTTCTAATCACTAAGCAATTAGTGAATTAATTAGTTCTTGAGAGGTTTTACTTAGATTTAATATCATTGTAATTGTATAAAGTTATTGTAATCCCTAATCCCTTCCCCATTTATTTGATATGTATTTGTGTAATTTATTACTTGATTGAATGCTCGGGTTATAAGCATGAAATAGGACTAATGTGCAAAGGTGGATCATAACGTAAAATTGGAAATGTTTACAATCCACATGATAATAAGGAAATAATTTAATAATAAAAAAGGTAATAAAATACAAAACACAAACGGAGGCCAACCGCAAGGATGGGTGGACATTCCAAAAGCCCATACCCAGTTTTCAAACCCGATATCTGATGATGGCTTCTAGGCACCTCCGTGGAATCCAGTTGTTGTATAGTGTGTCCTGACTTTTATCCAAGTGGTGACTCCATCTCCATTTTGTGCCACAAGCCCATTTTGTATTTTTTAGTAGACCTTGAGCCCGCATAGTGCCGTGGTCGCCAAATACTTGAGTGCGCACTAGACCCCGCCGCCTACAGGTAGAAAATCAAATTCCTAACAATATAGTAAAATCAAATTCTAATCAATGCTAAATTAGAAATAAAAATCGAATCCTAATAATAATAATAATAATTATTATTATTATTATTATTATTATTATGTCTTCTATCAATTGTTACATGAACTCATGCTAAATATTCTTAAACTTATTGCGCAGCATCAAGAGACCAATCTTCAAGAATGTGCCTAACAAATAACTTGTTTTAATCTTTTTAATTTCCACAATTCATGCAACTTTTAAGACTTTGGCATGGTTTAATAGCGACCCTTTTATCTCTCATTGCTTATGTTAACAACTAATTTTTTTTCTAAATTACTAGTATCCAAAGTTTACTGGACTCTGACCTTTGGTAACTACTAATTTTTTTTACGGTAATTATAAACATAACGGCATGCTATGAAAAGGGGGTCGCAATTTTCCAGAAGGGTGCTAATAATTATTGGGGGTTGCTATGTAGCGGCCCACATTATTATAATTTTCTTTGGACTGAATTACTCTTACTTATATGGGGGCAATTCATTTTGAGCTTTTGGTATTTTAAACCCCCTATCCCTTTTTTTAATTGAGCGGGCCATACGACAATCATTTCCCTTTACAAAAATGGCCTTTAAAAAGAAACTATGAACGCATAGGTAGTTTCGTCCAAATAAAAAATAAGTATCATTACTCTTTTTTTTTAAACACAAGATGTTGGTTAGAGAATAGAAAAACTAGAGTATAAAGATAGCAGTATGGAAAAGAGTAAAAAGAAACTTCTTATGAGCTGAAAATTGGATGTGTATTAACTGATTTAACTTGCCTTCAAATAGGCATTACATGAAACAAACCAACTTAAAGAAAGCATAATTATTGGCACTAACATAAACATGATAATAATTGTAGGTGGCGGGGTCAATTGTGCGCCCAAGTGTTTGGCGACCATGACACTGTGCAAGCTCAGGACCTGCTAAGAAATAAAAAAAGAGCTTGGGGCCTAAATTGGAGATGGAGTTGCCACCTGGATAAAAATCGGAACACACTATGCAATAACTAGATTCCAAGAAGTCATTATCAAAGGTCGGGTTCAGAAACTGGGTATGGGCTTTTGGAATGCCCACCCAACCTTGCGGTTGGCCTCCATATGTGTTTTTTATTTTATTATCTTTGATTATTCAATTATTTCCTTATTTACCGTGTGGATTGCAATCATTTCTGATTTTTCGCTTTAGTTCAAGTTTGCACATTAATCCTATTTGCATGCTTATTACCTCAACATTCAAGGCAAATAATAATGAATTTACAATCATACATTCAAAACAAATGGGAAAAGGATTAGGAATTACAATGTTTTATACAATTACAACGATAATGAATTCAAATAAAACCTCTCAGGAACTAATTAATACACTAATTACTTAGTGATTAGAAATCACTGAGAAATTCCTACAATAAACAATGATTAGTTCCTTCTCAAAATAAAAATTTTATTTTCAAAAGAAATTAAATTCATTTTGCATAAAATAGGCATAAATATTCATATATACATGGATTGATTACTCAATCAAACCTAATATCATGGCAATCACATACAATATTAAAGATACAAATCAATAAAAACGTATCAAAAATAAAAAAATAAACCAAAAGGATACCAAAAACAAAACAGACTTGTGCAAGACTCTGGTGGGGAGGCGATCGCCTCTTCAAAGAGGCAACGCCTTGAAGATAAGAGGCGAAATAAGTTCACCTCAATACTAAAGGGCGATGCCTGTATAAAGAGACGTCACCTTTTTACTAAGAACGCATAATTTTACATCTTTCTTAATTTCTAAGCAATCCAAGCATACATGCAAATATATATAAACCAACAACTTAAAACTCAATAGTTCACATGTTCAGGCCATCAACATGATATCAAACAAACAATAAATACAAAATAAATACAAAAATCAAGAGGTTGATATTTTTATAGAAAATGAGTAACTTAAAGCTTGAAAACAAGGATTCTCACTTATTTGGATGAGTTTGATGCTCCTAACTGAGCTCTCAGAGCTTAGTTTACTTGGTTTAGATGTTTTGAGTGCAAAAGCTTCCCTCTCCCTTGTCAAGAAATTGTCCTCTTAAGTTTGAATCTCTATATTTTTCTCCTTCTTCTCTCTTTTCTTTCTTACTTTTCCCTTTTCTTTTTTCAAAAATGTTTTTCTTTCTCTCAAAATGGCTAACCTCCTTTTTTTACCAGCCAAAAACCCCTACTTAAGCATTCCACCTTTCTTTTTCTCCAATTAGCCAAAATCAAGTCCAAACAAAAGATCTTTATATTTCATCATTTCCCTCTTTTCTAGCTCATTTTTCTGCCCAAAACGTCTTATTTTTACATCAAAAGATCTCCAAATAAGAGATAAATGGGTCCCTTCCTCTTTTAATGTAGCCATTAATGACATTTAATATTTTAGAGGTCAGTTACAAAGAGGCACTGCCTCTTTGATGAGGCATCGCCTCACCGATGCTCAAGGTGAAAAGGTGTCACCTCTTCGTTGAGGAGATAGCCTCTTTAGCCCGGGCCTGGGCCTGGCCACTGAACTAAAGGGCTAATGGGATTGGTTCTGATATCTTGGGCTTGGACTCGGCGTCTTGGGTTTTGGCTTGATATTTTAGGCCCGATTCTAGGGTTTTGGGCTCTCGAGTCTATTTCTAAAGAAAGTTTTGGGTCTCTCTTGCATTCAATATTTGTACTATCTCATTACTGGGCTTTCATTGGAGGCCGATCAAACTGAGGGTGTCCATAGTTTGCCCCCTTGGTTTTTCAAAAAAGGGATTTATGAAATCAATTTTTGAAAAAACAACGTGCACAATAAATAGTAAGAACGACATACCTGACCTACAAGCTTCACTTAGGTCGTCAACCTCAGGAATTTAAACCTGAGAGGTCAAACTTTAACTTGAAACATGACCGTGATCCTCGTGTTTTCTTGGCCCAATCAGTCACTCATTAATACTTGAGGGGTAAACCTCAGGTTTTCTTGGCCCGAGATGTCACTTAGTGAAGAAAGATGAAAATGTAACTGTGTTCCTAAGGTTTTCCTACCCCGATCAGTTACTTATTATAGTTGAACGTGAATCCCGAGCCTTTTTAACGCGAGAAGCCACTCAATAAAAAAGAACATGCACTTCGAGGATACAACCTACCAGACACTCCTTACGAAGCGCACTTTGGGGATATAACCTAACCAAACGCTCTTGAATAAAAGAATACACTTCGGGGATACAACCCGACTAGACACTCTTAAATAAAAGAATGCACTTTGGGGATATAACATGACTAGACACTCCTGAGACTGATACTTCGATCAGAAAATCTCTAACTGTTTAATATCAATTTTGGGATACACTCGAGAAGCAAAGTAGTGATTTTTTATCTTTTCAAAAATAAATTTTTGGAATAGGTTCACTAGGGATGCCTATTTCGTGGGTCATTCTTCATTTGGTTAATGGGCTTTCCCCATCAAGTGGGCCTATCCCAGCTTCTTTTTTTTTCTTTGAAGCTTTCCTCTATTACACTCCTACCTTCCTATATATACTTCTTTTCCACTTTTTTCAAAATCACCTTTTACTTTCAAACTTTTTCTCCCTTTTTCTTCTCTTTTCTTTCTTACTTTTCAAGCTCTCTCTCGGCTATGGATGCTACACGGACTCCAGATTTGCCAGTCTAGGACCCTGTTACTCCTCCAGTACATCCTCTATGTAGTTTTGAGCTTAGCATTGGGGATAACATACCTCTCTTGGTGGACATACGATCCTATATCTGCGAATTGGCTACATGAGAGGTTAGTAACCAATTTACTCACTTTGTCCACTCTTAAAGGTACTGGGAACTTTAGTGGCACCCGCATCTGGTACGACAGCTTCCTGGATGAGATCAAGGCTTGTATTCATGGCACCGGGTTCTCAAATTTCATTTTGGCTCTCTCGGACGATTAGAGCTGGACTTACTACTACCCTCTACATGCCCTACTAGAAAGATGGTTTGACACCACACACACCTTTTATCCCCCCTTTGATGAGTTCATTCTAGACCCCATTCCTTTTGCTACCACCACTGGGATCCGTTGTGCAGGAGATTCTATCCATATGGATGTAAGCCTGCGCAGGATGTCATCAGACCACCTTGCTTATATTGAGTGAATGCTTGGTATGGTCCCAGATATGAAGGGGACTCATACTATCAAGATTGACTCTATTAAGAGTTATTATACCGAGGAGAGAGTGGCAGTGGCTACCACTCCTTGAGCTATTACTCAGGTGGTGCGGGCGTTCTTGGTGTATCTGTTGGGCCCTATTCTCTTTGCGGACACAACCAATTCCATAGACTTAATTTTTCTGCCACCTTTGAGGGATCTAGACCTAGTGGCCTCATTTGATTGGGGTAAGCCTTTTTGTACAAGAGAATGAATGAGACAGTTTGAGGAGCGAGACGATTCTACGGCTTCTGGCATGTTGTTCTGGTATTTCCTTTTCTCCTTTCTTTTATCTGATCCATATTTGGATACTATTATCATTATTTGTCAACAATTTTTTATTTCTTTCATAGGATTAGGCTCTGGAGCTAGAGTTGGTCACTGGGATAGTTCATTTTTGTGATACTCCCATCCTAGCCATGTTGAGGTTGGGTACCAGTCGTACATGGAGGAGGCCCCTTACTCATGTGCAGATCCATTGCGAGAGGTTGAACACTCTAACGCCTGATAAGGTATGGTACCTGCAGCATAATTGTAATCAGTATCATAGTTATTCATTGAATTCATCTCACTTACTCGTTTACTTCTATAGTTATGCCCAGATTTGTGGGGTCCTCAAGTTGGATGGACACCAGCCATGCTTCACTCGGTCCCCCTATCTCAGAAGAGGGTGTCACTCTGAGGACTTGATTGCAAGGTATGGTACCTCAATGAGAGGATACGAGCCTCGTGTGGGGTGCTAGGGCGAGACGACCACCTCTTCCTCCCCCCCACCAATGACATTTTCTAGGGACATCTATTAGAGGGAGGTAAGCTGGATCAGGTTGCTGAGGGATATAATGCTGATGATTACTATAAGAGGAGGAAGTCTCACTACATGGACTTTGCATGAACTCATCTCTTGCGGAGAGTACCTCTTCCCAGATCTACATCCCAAGTAAACAAATAATTTCATTAAGTATTTAACATTGCATTTTTTTAATCTGCAGACACCCTCTTTCTAATTTTCTTTTCTTTTTCAGGCTCCAGTTAGAGCATCAGCTGTCCGGCCTAGGCCTACTTTGTAGGAGAGGCCATCCCAGCGTCCTTGCATTGTGCTTCATGATGAGGGTACCTCGACTAGGGTACCACCTCCTAGTAGTGCTCCTAGCTCTAGTTTTGGTTTGCAGGTGGTTGCTGGTATGCTTACTGCTCCTTTAAATTTGATGATCCGATGCTAGCTGCCTTCAAGCGAGTTATCTCGTCAGTTTCTTACACTAGATATGAGCATATAGCCAATATTCATTCCGGAGGCCTTTACACATGTGAGTTCTTTTCTTTTGCAATCTGCTTTTCAAATTCAACTTAACATAGGATTAATTCTGATAATTAAACTCTGTAGTAGAAGGTAATACTCATCATATATCTCTACATGTATGCATGCTTTCATGGTTTCTTACCTTTTTTTATATTTTAGCAGGATGAGCTTGACGCTAGTCAGGCTAGAGTCATGACACTTGAGTATCAGTTGGCTGCTCTCCATGTTGATGATGAGGATGAGATTAGTGATGACGAGGAGGAGGAGCACACTAGAGAGGAGGAGGCTGCTGCTCAGGCTAAGGATGATAGCGGGGACGATGGAGGTGATCCTGTTGATGAGGGAGGTGATGAGTATGAAGACGACAAGTAGATGTCTATCTCAGATTCTGTTAGATTAAGATCATATCTACTTTTTTAACTGTTATCATTTTGCTTAAACTGATTACTTACTTTAACTTTTTGCATATTTTGCACTGAATAAAATGAGTTTAAACTTCATTAAATTGAACTTGAATTGGTTGAGACATTTTATTCATAAGAATTTTCTGTTTTGATAATTGAATCCCGCTTATAACATTAATACAGCAAAAACAAAGCATCCCGTATTTGTTAAAGGTATGCCGCCTCTTCATAGAGGCACCACCTCTTTGTAAAGAGGCGACATGGAATCGCCTCAAAACGTAGAAGCGCCTCCTCACCGTAGGGGTGATCGCCTTTGCCATAAAATTCTACAGCTATAAAACCCCCCAATTTTCTTAAAATCCCTAACTTCCAACTTCTAAATTTCCCTTTCATTCTCTTTGCCTGAATTACATTCTACACTCCCAAAATGACTGAAAAAAGCTTGAAAAAACTACAACAGATACTAAAAAACTTAGATGGCGGATCATAGGCAAGATTAGAGCCATTGCATCTATCGATTTTCCAATCTATGAATACTAGGAAGATCAACTTCTAATTTCTCTATGTTCTTGCTCAATTATGGGACCCCTAGAAACATGTTTTTCGGTTTAACATAGTGGAGTTATACCCCTTGTCAGAGGAATTTGAAGCTATCTTAGGTTCCCAAATGGATTCTACTCATCATATTGCAGTTCCTTTAGTTCAGACCCCGAATTTGCATTCTATTCAATATCAGATGGTCAGGCTATTCAACCTTTCTCCTTAGGCTTCTCTTTTTCACATCTTTGGTAATGAAATTTTGATAAGCTCTCTTCTTGAAATCACTATAACTGTTGATAACAATAAAGTATACTGACCTCCTCTCTGTCTATATGCTCAGTTCTTGCTAGTTTCCCTTTCTCGCAACTGTGATTCAAAGATTCTCCACATTCTAGATCAAGTGGAAGTGAGTCTCAACCCTTTTCCTCTTATCTTAGTAGAGGCTATCGCTGGGTTAGACAACTTTGCAGAAACTAGACAATTTTCTGGAAGTCCACTGCTATTGGAGGTTAGCTTCTTTCTCTTCTATCTTTACTTACTATTTTTCTGTCATTTTTATTCATTTATAAACTGGATAGGCATGGTTTTATAAAAAACTGGGGTTGCTTAGGCCTTCAAGAGACATTGCACATTACAAAGCCAAACACTATCGTACATGAAGACTTCACCCCATTCTGGAAGATGTGCGGAACTGGCTGGCTATATTTCCTGATACTTTGATCTAGTGGATGTGCCCCTGGTGGAGATTGCAACATGTGACTATTCGGTCTTACACTGTAACATCCCCATTTTCATCCATAAATTAATATTATGTGAACATATGCATTTTAAACCATTCCATTTGACTAGGTGTATTTTTCATAAATTGAATCTAGTTGACTTATTTACATGAGTAACTTAGGGACTAAATTGAGCTTTAGTATAGAATGAGGATTAATTTGAACTTTTCTTGATATTTGATTGAAAATATTATTATAATAATAATAATAATAATAATAATAATAATAATGATAATGATGATGATGATGATGATGATAATAATAATAATAATAATAATATTAGATAGTAGATATTTGGGAGGTAAGAAGAAAAAACAAAACACTTACCTTCTTCTCCCGTATGACACCATTTGCTATCTAAATCTTGTTTCCTTCTTTTTCTCTCAAATTTCTAAACTTAAATTGGATGATTTCAGCTCCTAATTTGGGTAAGTTGATTATTTTTTCTTTAAATTATATTAGCAATTATATGGTGAGTTGTAAAAGTGATTTTATAGTTTTTGAATTCTGTTTTAGAGTAGGTTTTGTACTCTAATTTTCGTGGTCATAAAGGCAGAATTAAGAGAAATACAAAACATGAAACTT
>CATIWM010027586.1:0-12400 GCA_949671775.1 Mallotus repandus | reverse complement strand
ATTTTGTTAGTGAGCATGGCAATTGGGACTGGCCGAGGTTTCAAAGATCCCTTCCTCCTTCAAGGTTAATGAGTATAAAAGCTGTGAAGCCTCCAAGAGTAGGTGATGGTAATGTTGTTCCTATCTGGAAGTACTCCTCTGGTGGAAGCTTCACTATTAAATCGGCTTATGGTCACATCAGTGCCAACTATTGTTAGAGATGCTAAATGGATGAACGTTTGGAGATGAAAAAGGCCTGAAAGCTTCAGGTTTTTCCTTTGGCTTTATTTGTATGACAAGCTGCTGAGGAATGAGGAGTGAGTGCATAGACATGTCTCCCTCTTAGCTCATTGTGAGAGATGTTATTGTAGCAAGACCTTGCTGCATGCTCTTCAAGATTGTGAAATGGTGCAAGTCACTTGATGATAATTAGTTCGATCACATGCTGCTGAAACCTTCTTTCGATGCAGCTTGATGAGTGATTGTTATGTGATATTGATAATGAGTTGAAAATTGAGAGTGATTTTCCGTGCTCTGTTCTGTTTGGTATCACCTGCTGGTTTTTATGGAAATTTAGAAATAATGCCATTTTTGGAGAAGGGTATGAGCTCCCTACAGATGCTATTGATCTCATTATTACTAAAGTGCGGAGTTTAGTGGATGCCCAGAGAAGTGTTGTTATTACAGTCCTCTGAAGTGTGTTGAGAAGCATATTCAGGTTGTTGTAAGTCTGCTACTGGAGGACTTCAGCGGGAGGGCTTATTAGAGATCATCATGTTGGTCGATGGCTGAGTGGGTTTTTGGCTAAGACTAGAGATTGTAGCAAAAAGTCGGGTGGTGTGGTCTTTGACTTGCAAGGAGTTATCGGGTTTAATTTTGTCATCTTGAAAATTGATAATAAGATAACTACAATTCAACATACTAATAATTTAGATTTAGTGACAGAAATTTACATAGAATTTTCACTTACAATTATCATCGTCACAATTAAAAACTTCGCCAATAAACGCATCTTTTTCAATTTTTTTTTTTACTCATCATCTCTTCACTCTTCTCATGGTCTCTTCCCTAATTTTCTCATGGCTGCTTCCCTTGCAAACTATCTTTTCTTCTCTCTAATTTAAATTAGTTGTTTCTTAATACCAATAATCTTCTCTAATCTCAATTATTTTGATTTTAATTAATTTCAATTAAGGATTTTTTTTTCAATTTTTGCTTTTAAATCTTTCACTATTTTATTTTTAGATTTAGTTTCAACCTAATTTCAGAGACATGGCGTTTTAAGGTTAATTTTTAATTAATCATTTGTTTTTTCACTTTTTAGACCATTTTTTTTATTTTATTTATTTATTTTTTGATTTTCTCTTGGTTCTGTTTACCGTTGATTTGAATCTGCTATAGAACTGATTGAAAATCATACTTTTGGATCTGCTTGGCTTATATGTTTGAGATTCATTTTTTTTTTAGCATCTTTATTGATTGGTAAATGATTATTAATTTTATTGGTTTCTTTCTTAGTTGTTCCTGTTTTCAGATCATGTGTTTAGATTTCTGCACTATCTTCATGTGTACTGTTGCATTTGGTGATTTGTTAATGTTGTACTCTGGTTTGTTTACATGCACTCAAAAACATTTATTTTTCTCTTGTTTGATTAATTTGTGCAAAAATTCACAAGTTAGGCTTATGTCTGTCAATAACTCTTCAGAATTCGACCACCAATGATGACTTTTTTCTTTTCTGCAGGATGATGACGGATGGAATGTATTCTCCTGCTTTTCTGTGGTCAGTTATCTCTGCGCTACTGATTGGGTAGTCAAAATTTCATGCCTCATGTTAATAGCTAATGGAATCAAGAATGCATTGGAAGTGAATTTAGCTGTGCTATTAGTAATTTATTACTTTATGTTGTAGTTAGATGGCTTTGTTGCAAGGAATATGACAATTAATTCTGTAATGGGCTCCTACATTGATCCTCTTGCTGACAAGGTAACTCTCAAGCTTCTTAGTGTTACTTGTTTTTCATGTGGCAGTCTGTTTTTCTTATTCTTTCTACCTAGCAGCAACTCCTGCAGCCTCTTCAAAAATCTCCTTCTCAATTGGCTCAGATGCTGTTACAACAGGCCCAAACTCTGCAACCAATATTTCTAGTCAAGTTTTAACATTGTAGCAGAGTTCCCAGCCCTAGTAGACAGCATTTATGATTGGATTAGGGGGTCAAGGGAGTTTTTTACTTGGCAGTAATGGCTTATCACAGTTGCAAGTGACAAGTGGCATTGCTTAAGTTTGGCTCATGGATTCATTATTTGCCTTTTCTTGAAAACTAGGGTAAAAGTAATGGTCTGAGTGCTGCAAAGCACATGCTAATCTGAAGCAACAACTTTTTAGAAATTGTTTGGACCTTGGCATACAGATTCTGTTGTTTTCATTCATTCTCTGTCTCCTCTATTTTGAGCTCATTCTTTTAATATGTTTTAGATGCAAAATTTTAATTAGATCCATTTGCTAACTCCAACTAAATCTATCAGCTCTTCTGTGCAGTTTGACAAAGATGCATTACTGAGATAAGATTTTACACTGAAGTCAAATAAGCCACGAACAGAGTTTTTCTGTAAAACGTTAACAGCAACACGAGCACTCATGGAGGCTTTTCTGTGGCCTGTAACCTTACAATAACATAAGGTTACAGCATTGCTTCTTTAGCAGATGTCATCAAAACCCCGTTTGGAGAACTTGACATTTTGGTAAAATATTCCTAGATTGCAATTTTTCTTATTCAAGGCATCTTGCAAGTCAGAATTCCTTACATATTTGTTTCTCTCATGAGACCTTTTGCAGGTGAAGAATGCTGCGAGTATAGAGGTAATCAATTTTTTTATATGAATATACAGGCACTTTAGCTTATAGATCAAATTGATGAACATTAATTTTGTTTCTATATATTTCTCCTGATCAGGCACAACTGCTTGCTACGCTTATGCAGATTCTTGGTGCAGAAATAGAACTTGGTGTTCATATCGTAAGTTCATTTTCTGAAATATTTGTGTTTTGCCAAGGTGTTTGATGAAAAATAGCTACTTAAGATGTTGAAATGACATAATTTTTGAACCACTTAGAGACTAAAATTTGAATCATTTGGCCATTGATTACTTTGTTTTTGACTTATTATAAGTTGAAATGAATTTATCCTTTTAATTTGGTTAAGTGAAGATGCATATCATTGAGTTACTTGGAAATGAACATACATTATGCTCAACATCCTCTTCATACTGCTCTTTACAGATTCAAGCAGTTGCTTGGAATCATCATGAGCCACAGGTTCTTCTTAGCAGATCCTTTGGTCACTCAGTTGTCATGGTAATAAAAATTGTTGTTTTTTGTCATCTAAGAAAGTTTGATGCTAGAACCTATAATTGCAATACTTGTTTTCAAATGAATTCATGTTCGGTCAAGATACTCTGTTTTGATTTAATAGCTGTACAAATTGCAGAAGGATGGGAGGATACCTGCACATCCTGGATTTAGGAGGTCCATCACAGCTGATGTTGAAAGCTTGGCATGGGATCCCCATAGTGGTCATTCATTTGGAATCGCCTTACTTTAGTTTTGTAATCCTTTTTATTCTTGTTAGCAAAGAAAGCAGGGAGTAGCATATTCACTGTATTATAACTTACAAGTTTGTTAGACACCATTACTGTGTGGTTGTTTGTTGGCTAGAACAGACTTATGGAACCTTGGATTAAAAATTGAAAGTAATTGACCAATGTATTATAGTTGGTTTTATTTTGTTATGTAAATATCTCAAAATTTCAATTTAAATATTGTAGTAAATTTTCAAAGTTTCAATTTGAAAATGATAGTAAATATATATAAAAATTCTAAAATAATAATAATAAGAAAAGGTCTTGTGAAATGCCCTAGGCTAATTGTGGCCAAATCAAAATAAGCTGGGATGAGATGTAAAACATTAGCGAAACATTAGATATAATTGTCCTTTGAAGATGCTCTCGTTGGTTCAAAAAATCAGAAGGACGATAAGGTTGAAATGTGGAGGTTATGCATGTTCACTGCCATAGGAAACACATGGAACCTCGGCTTTTCTAATCTTGATAGACCTCCTGATGGTTGAGTTAACGGAATTATTGTTCCAGGATGCCATGGGGTCCTCCTGATGGTTTAACGAAATTATTGTTCCAGGATGCCATTGGGGTTGCTGCCCCGAGAGTCTGCTTTGTGGATTAAAACAAACGGGCATATAAGTATATACACATAATTGGAATTATGTAGTAAAAGATTACTCAGATACACAACTTACATTAATTTTTCAAGCAATTTGTTTGGCCTTGAGCTTAAAATTTATATTTATTTATTTATAATACAAGGCTGTTAGAGTAATTGGACTTAGTTTAGAGAGGAAAAGTGCAAATTCTAGAGCTGGAAAAGGTTCATCTTTCATTAGCTATATCAGACATATTTATACAGCAAAAAGTTAATACAACAGCTTACTAACTCCCCTTAGTTTAAGGAAGTTTGGTTGCCTAACTTATAAATTTAGATGATGAACCAGCACATATTGTACTTGATGAACTAGCAAGGTCACTTGAGTTTTCGACCAAAATTTTGTTAGATTGTTTTCTCATGGCACTAAAGCTAAATTCATCACCATATAAACTGGAATCAACTGTCAATTTATGAACCTCGGCTCTTCCTTCAACCATGCTTACTACGGTAGAAATTGTAGGCCTAAGTGCTGGAGATGGATTAGTGCACAACAATGCTACTTGGATCACTCTGAGTATCTCTTTCTCAAACTTGGATTTAAATTCCAATCTTGGATCAACCAGCTCCATTAGATTGCCTTGCTGTTGTAAAACAAGTGCCTAAAATAACCATAAAATAAAGTGTACGTTGAAGTGAGTGAACAGCTTGTCTCATGAATGAGGGTTTTTTTCTTTTAATGAAAATAATAAAGATCGATGAAAGGCAGATCAAGTAAAAATTAATTTCACAAATTAATGATGGTAAGAATGAAGTCCGAATGCCAGTTTATCTTTGCATGTAAGTGACTGTCAAACCAGCCTCGCTAGCTAAATAAGGTTTTATTGAGTCCATCCAAAGAACATGGAATACAGTTCTTACCCAATCTACGTGACATAAAAAATCATCATTGGGACGACATTTCGTGTTGTATTCCCCTGCAACAATTTCTAGTACTACAACCCCAAAACTGTAAACATCTGCCTTATAGGTCAAGTGACCCCATAATGCATATTCTAGTGCCATGTATCCTCAGCAATAATAAAGACAATTCCGTGATCTTAGCCTCACTAAAAGAAATGACAATCAAGAAAAAAATTCTGGACAAGCAGGTAGCTCACATAGTTCCAGCAATTCTTGTGCTGATGTGGGTGCTCTCCTCATCGTCAAGCTTGGCCAAGCTAGAGTCAGATATGTTGGGGAAAATAAGTCCCTTACAATCCAACAAATCCATTCACCATACTAGATCACAACTTGAACAAAAATACTTGAAAAATAAGATAGAGAAACACACAATAATTTAATGTGGAAAACTCCAAAATAGAGAAAAATCACGGACGTTGTCAAAAGACAACCAAGAGAAAAATATTTACTATGTGGAAAATTATTACAACCACACTACAAAATATTTAACTCTCTCTCACACCCAAAAGCTCAAGTATACACCCAAAAGAATTTCCCTTTAAATTCTCTACTAGCATAGCTAATAGCTTTCAATGGTACACCAAATACAAGTGGTGATTGACATACTTAACAAAGGGGGGAGGAGTCCCTTTTATAACCAACTAATTCTCTCCTTTCTTCACTTCTAACCAATGTGGGATAACATCCATTTTAATTTTTTTTATCATCTTTCAACAAGATATCTTGGGATTCAACTCCTTGTCTAGCAGTACATTAGTAGATTTGATGTCTCTATGAACAATTTTAATGGCGGAATCTTCATGCAAGAAAGTTAGGCCTTTAGCTATGCCTACACAAATCCTATGCCTAGTAGGCCAGCCTTCCTTTTTACCTGTCCATAAGTGCCATCATACAAAGTTCTAATCTTTTTCATGATTTGTTGCACAAAGTACCAATTACATAAACTAAACAGTTGACTTACCAAACAAAACATGTGCAACGCTGTTGTTTTCCACGTACTTATATACCAGAAAGAGTTGTCTCCCTTCATCACAGCAACCGAACAACCTAACAAGATTTGGATGCTGTAGAGCATAAATCATTCCTATCTCATTCACAAATTCTCTATTTCCCTGCTTTGATTTTGAAGAAAGCTGCTTGACTGCAACTACTGTTCCATCTGACAACACTCCCTGAAATAAAAGTTTAATGTTAATATTTCATTAATAGAAACAAGAAAAAATAAAGGTGCATATTGATAAGGGTGTAGCAGAATTTGCAATATACTTTGTACACAGGTCTAAAGCCACTTTCTCCAATCTTGTTTGCTGGATCGAAGTCATTAGTGGCAGCTTTTATTTGTCCGAAGGTGAACATACCAGTTTGCAGATCCAACCCTCTTAGCTCTACACAAAACAACAGTTGGCACATTTGAATTGCATTATAAGATTTTTATACATGCAGAGATTTTGATACCTGGGTCTCTTAGTTTCCTGCCACTCAGATAACCCTTCCAACAGAGAATGCCTACAACAATGAAAATGAAGAACAGTGCCAAAACCCCAACTCCAGCTGCAATGAGTTTCTTCCTCTTGCTTCCGTTAGAGTGAGGCTTGAAGTCTGTGCAAAATTAGAAGAAAGTGCAGTAATTATTGAATATGCGGAATTGTTGAGGTGTTATAATAAACCACATGAAAGTATTAGAACATAAAATTTATTAGCCTAAAGAAGAAGAGCAGCTTGCCAGCTTCCACATCAATGGCAGAAATGAGAGGACCGTATGTTGTGGCCCTGTTTGGGGCTGTTATTGTCCCCTTTCCAGTCCAACGGAAGAGAATCTCCATAGTTCCAACCTCAACAATTGCTTTAAATTCCTTAGTGAGTACTTTATCAACTCCTTGAGCTTCCTTTTTGATGTTGAAATCTTTCAGTACAACTTTATCCTGCAATACCTACTAATTTCATCAACTTGTATCATCTATACAAAACGCAAAACAAATCACTTAAAAACTTATCACTACCTGAATATAAACATCGAATACCCATCTTCCAAGGCTATGGAAGGATCTATTGTCCCTGATAACTATCTCTGCAAAGTGAAGCTTCACGGTGTAGCTCCCATTCGCTAGGTAACGCACATAATAAGTGAAGGAGAGAGGAGAACAGCGTGTTGTGGTGTACAATTCAGGATGGTTCATTCTGAGAATGGATACATTTTTGGAGCTGTAATCAATTGTTGTAGGAACAAAATCCCAAGAATGTCCAGTAGTACTAACTTCCCATCCTTCCTGAACAGAAACATATTTTGCTGCACCTCCTATAACTTGATCTTCTTCATAGATGGTGCTTCCGATGGTGGTTTCTCCTCCACCACAATTTATATGAACCGAATATCGAACTATATATTCAGAAACAACTACATGTTAATGATGGCGACGTACTAAAATTTGGCTAGACAGAATAAAAAGTGACATAATTTAAGTGTGTATCTTTCATTTTGATGCATCATTACCTTTTGAACAAGGAAAATTATACAGGCACTCATCAGCCACTCTAAAACTATAATACAAAAGGGAATAATGCAAATTAGGCAAAAGTGAAAATTTAACAGCCAAATATGAAGTTTGTGAAGCTTATTTGACCCAATGGAAGTGCTCCTGAACAAGTTCCTGATGACACAACAAAATAAAGAAGTTCAAAGTTAGAGATAAGAAGTGAAGCAAACATTCTTTGAACAAAGCAAACACAAGGAAAAAATCAAAAGGGCATTTCTTATCTTACAGTGTTTCTTGACAAGTGGCGTACAAATAACTTTCAGTAAAATTATTGTAAGAGAGATCAATTGTGCTGCATACAAAAATTAAGCTTTGAGCAATAAATGTTGAAACAAAGCTAAAATCTTTGTTTCTTTGTATTGCATGCAGCAGGAGTAAAATGAAGCTATCAGTAAAATTGATGAGATCAATTTTCAGTTTTCACTCATTTCTTTTGGCAGAATCTGCAGATAACTGTTGAGAGGTCATAAATCTCCATCCAGATTTCAACTGGAACCAAATACTTACAAATAGTTGTACCATAATGTTTGAGAATAGAATGGAATTATTGACAATTCCTTGGCCCAAAATAACATCAAAAATAATCTCAGAGAATTACAGATGAAAAATATCATAAAACAAACATACGTGCGACTATTTTGCTGCATGATCCAGTTTGGGATGGGGCCAGTTAGCAAGTTGCCTGTCAGATACCTATACAATAAGTAGAACCATGTCTTTTTTTTTTTTTTTGCTAAGCACATGTTTTTCATTTTATGCAGAATGATCTTAGCAATTATAGAATTGGAAATTTATATCACAAAGAGCAACCATGAAATGGTCTAGCCAGCCACCAAGATGAGTTTAAAAAGCTTACATGTATTCCAAATTTGTTAAACCTTCAAGATTTATTGGAAAACTTCCCGAGAGTCTGTTAAAGCTGAGATCCCTGCTAGAAATTATTGCTATTTGACTTTGTAAGAAAGGCTGTTTCACAATGTAAGTAGAGTAATTCCAAAAATGATAGAAAAGGTAATCGAATATTACAAAACTTTCAGATTTGACATTTCTGTTACATAGCCTGGCAAAGGTCCTGATATATTGCAGCCACTCAACCTATTGCAAACAATATCTTCCAGTAACTGCAACTAAAATTGTGCAGATTGTGTAAATTATATGACATTAAACTAAGGATGACTTACAACTACTGCATATTTGTCATGTTTTCTAATTGTGGAAATGTGGAACCTTCTCCATGTAAATCCATAATCCTTCTACAAGTATAGTACATAAATATATATTACTATAAGATGTTCGAGAAAATAATGCAACTTGTATATGCAAGTAAAGAGCTTTTAAAAAAATTTGGTACAACTTGTAGTTGTGTTAAATTCTTCAAGGTAGAAATGCTTGAGGGAATAGGCCCTTCAAAACCACTCCCTTAGATCTCTCTGTTAACACCACCATTAAGAATAAATTAAGATTCCTCATGAAAGCTAGTGTTTCATATATATATATTCAAAATTTGCGAATACAATAATGGCACGTACAGAATCTGAAGGTGTTTCCAGTTCTGAATAAAACTAGGTACTTTTCCACTAAAGTTATTACTGCTAATCCCACTGCATAGGACCCAGTACAAAAACAAAAACAAAACATATAAATATCCTCAAAGTATTAGTCTGGCAAAGGGACTAAATATTGCCAAGGGCTTACAACAATGTTGATTTCGTCATGTTGGTGAGAGCAAAAGGCAACTCTCTAGTAAAATTGTTTGCATTAAGGATGCTATGTACAGCAAAGAAAAACAAACACAAAACTGATATAAAAAAATTATGATGTTTTGAGGTACATAAACATAATGCTAAAAGAGGTGGTTTAAAGGACGAATAGAGTGGCCATATTGACCAAATTTCCAAGCTCAGAAGGAATTGCTCCGAAGAAGAGATTGTTCTCAAGGCTCCTAAATGAATAAGATTACCAAACAAAGTTCAAGCAATTATTACATTTAACTTAAGGAAAAGTAAAAAGAGACAAAGATAGAGCATGAATACAAGTATGTAAGTGAGGTCATTTGTCCCAAGTAAATTGGAATCTTCCTTGTTAAACGGTTCACTGAAAGAGACCTACAGTGCAATTCATATGTTAATTAAGAGTGGGAATATATATATATATATATATATTTGTTTGGGTTCTTCGTTTGAAAGTACTCACACATATTCAAGCTTTGTAGAAACTCATTCAGGTGGTATGTTGCCACTCTGCTGCAAATCGAGATGAAACATTTTTTTTCACTTGAATTGAAGTCAAACAAGCATATTCTTATTGATAAAATAAAAAATGCATAAAAAGCACAAGAATTGGAAGCATTCTCACAATGCTTTAAGGTAAGGTAGCTTCACAATTGATGGTGGAAGCACACCATCAAAATCTTCCCCTTTGAGAATTCTGTGTTAAATGTGGAGAATATAATATATCAAAATTATATATCTCAGACCAAAGTAAAACATCAAATTAAGTATGCTTATGGGAATAATGGTAGCTTGTAGAATTAAAGAATTCTTGCGCCATATCAGACAAGAGGAAAGTGAAGGTTACATTTTAGCAACATGGCATACACCGTTTGGATCTGTGCAATTGCATACTATAGTATTATTGTATAGTTCTATTACTACGGGTTGCCAACTGCAAGGGTCTAGATTGAAATTTCAGTCTTTTTTCCCCAATTGTCCTGCTATTTCACGCAGAGCTTCCACTGCCACAACAAAAACACGTCGAAACCACATCAGCTTTTAAATTCTTGGATATCTAGTTATGAAGTAGTCACTAAAAGAGAGTTCATGCTACTGGTTTCAAATTAGTATATAAAAATTAGGGTTATTTGACCATTTATGACAAAAAAAAAATAAAAGAAATTATTAATATATGGTGGTTTTCAAACTATTTCCCACTTTATGGTTAAAAAAAAAGAAATTTGAAAAAAAAAATCCGCCGACATGAACGGCTGAATTTCATAAGGAAAAAATTCCCAGCATGCATTCTTCCAGTCAAAATGGCGAAATGCATTTCTATTTAAAAAAAAAAAAAAAAAGAAAACAATCCGCCAATGGTATGGCAAAAAGACTTCTGCCCAGTGACAAGACAACCACTGACTCACGCAGGGACTTCATTCTGCTAATGGGGATTTTGGAATGGGCTGAGGGACTGCATTCCGCCAATGGGAATGGCGGAATGACCATGCAGCCATGCAGGGACTTTGCTAAACTAAGCGACTTTGTACTCTTCTTAGTAGATATATTTGTTGGCAATATATTTAAGGATATTTATTAATAAATATTTTTATGTATATTTGTTGGTAAATATATATGTTGTATTTAATTAGTGAAGAAAATTTATTTATCGATTTGATGAAATAAATTTATTTATTGAGTAAAAAAATTTTATATATTAACTTACTGAAAAAAATTTATTTATTTCAAATGTTGTGAAAAAATTTATTTAATTAATTAGTGAAAAATGTATATATTATATAGTTAACAAAAATTTATTATATATATAGCATATATTATGGCCATGCACAATGTGGGGAGAATAACTCCACTCAAATAATTTTTTAATAATAATAATAATAATAATAATAATAATAATAAATATTATATATATTAAATTAAAATAATCATAATAATGTTAAAATTAAAAAAATAAAAATCATATTATTATTGTAATTATGATATTATTTTTAATATTATCATAATTAATTAATCATAAACATAATAATATTAAAAACAAAAAAATAAAAATAAAAACACTTAACATTTCCGCCACTTAAAGTGGGGAATGTCCCAGTTGAACTTACAAAACATTTTTTTTAAAAAAAAAAACTTAAGCATTTTTTAGGCCAAAATGGTTGTGCATAATTATGTAATGATTGTTCCGTCCACTACAACCAAAAAAAATGTTTATAAAGACATATTTCAAATAACATATTTAGCATATATTATTTTAAACAAATAAGAACATATTTAAACAATGTTTAAAGTAAATATTACTCTAAATTTATCAATTACAATACTTTTCACATTGTATTAATATTTAATTAAAAAATATTATTATAATTTGAAATTTTACAATATTTTATATGACATTTATTTAATGTCATCATAATTTTAAATTAAAACTAAAGTAATGATTTTATCTTTTTTATTTAAAACAAATAAAAATAAAAATTTGTTTCTCTTATTTATCTTTAAAAATTCATGTATTTAAAATTTTTATTCTCAACAACTATTTATCTCTTAAAAATTAAATTAGATACAACTCTTATCTCTTATGATATTTTTATATTTTAAATAACATTTGATTAATGTCGTTATAAGTGTTTTTTGTTGTAGTGATATCACTTCTCGAAACTTTGAGGTTTAATGAAGTTAAATAAAAAGAAAAAAGAAATATATATGTATATACCTTCATCATTTGAAAGAGACCTAGCTTGTGCATCAACCTCATCAACCTCAGTTGGTACACTGCACATCAGCAACAAAAGTGGAAGCACATTCAACGTAGTTCTTAAGCTATCAGCTGCCACCATCTTTTCCAACCGTGAGTAGCTTGCTAGGAAGAAAATTCTTTTCTTTTTTTTTTTAATGGAAATTGAAACTTTATGAAAGAACTGTTGGGCACAGCGGATAAATTAAAATTAAATTAGCAGAGTAAAATAATAACACCAGCA
>CATIWM010027575.1:0-14301 GCA_949671775.1 Mallotus repandus | reverse complement strand
GGTTGGGTTGTCATATACTCTATTGTAAGTTCTTCTTTTTATTTAATAATATTGTTGAAAGAATCAAATGATGCTGGTGCTATAGAGGTGCTAGCCTAGCTAGGATGTCTTGGTGCACTGCCTGATGTTTCTTTCTTCTTTTATAAAAAAAAATATATTTATAATAGTATATGCATAATTATCATGTAAGACAATATAACTAATGTTTATTGTATTACAGTTATGCTTATTAAAGTGTTGTATGCTTATTTTTTTATGAATACCTTCAAAACATATTGATTCTAAACATATTACAATTTTTTAAAAAAAAAATTTCGACTCAACAGGCTATTACAGTTACTTATCACTGTGACATGTCCGTTACCATTACCGTTACATGTGACCACGATTATGACCTTTACTGTTATTTGAATCCTTGGATGTGGTAGTTTCCTTCTTTCTAAGCATAACAAGCCTACGACTTTCTTCCCTTCTAACCTCAGTAAAGAGCTCACCAATAGGGGGCAAAAGTCGTCGACTAATAATTCTCCCCCTTACTTCATGAAACTCAACCTTTAGTCCTGCAAGAAATTTATAAATCTGATGGTCTTCCACCATTTTTTTGTTATGTTTGCAGTCTTCTAGTGATTTCTATTCATAATCATTGAACAAATCTAGATCTTGCCATAATCGCTTTAAAGAATTAAAGTACTTAGTAATGCTATCTCTCCTTGACGAAGTTCACCAAGTTTTGTTGTCAATTCATATATTTGGGACTTATTTCCCATATCAGAGTACATCTGATTAACATTATCCCAAAGTTCTTTAATTGTGGAATAACACATGTAGTTGGAGTTGATGCCTTCCTTCATGGAATTTATAAGTCATGTCATGACCATGAAGTTTTCAGCATCCTAAACAGCGTATGAGGAATCACCCTTTATTGGGGCAGTCTTCTCCCAAACAGCGTATGAGGAATCCTCCTTTCCGGGGGTAGTCTTCTCCTATCAGATAACCAATTTTTCTACGTCACCGTACATTCGGATAGATTGAGACCAACGCAAAAAATTATCTCCATTTAATCGAATATTTATGATTTGAATAGAGTGAGAATCAGAGTTGGGTGTATTGGTTGTAGGGTTTTTTGGCGGCGCACTAGAAAAAGTGGAATCAAATGAAATTTCTGACATGGTGAAGATGGGCTTAAAAAAATCACAGGTGTCTGTATGAATCAGAGCAACTTTGATACCATGAAAACTAGAGAAAATATTGAGAATTATGATTTCTCGCTTCTTTTATATTATTGATAGATAACACCTATATATATATAGGTAATACAAGGATTAGTAAAGGAAATAAATCAAATATACAAAATAAGGCGTAATTACAACTATTTTCCTATACTATAGATATTGACTAATTCCATAATTTCAGCTAATTTACAGCTAATATATCCCTGAGAATTAGAGCAGATTTCTAGCCTGAGAATTACTATTTCCAACAATTGTAATATATTTTTAAGGAAATTTTAAAAAATAGCCCATTTGACCATCCTACTTTCTTTTATGGTTGGACCCATTCTATTTTTTTAAAATTGGTTTTTATGTTTTCTCTTTTAGGCTAGATTCCTTTTAGTTTTCATTTATAGTCTTCTTGATTCAAGCCAGCTCATGCCAACTCATAATTCTTCCACATGCAATTTCAAACATCAGTTTCTCTATTGTTCTGTTTAAATTTGTAGTGTTTTTTTTTTGTGGTTGTTATGTGCTTGCTTATGAGTGGTGGTTCAAGGCATTGTATGGTGTTTTCAAATGTGGGAAGTGGCTTGCATCTTGAAACAAAAAACATATATTAAATATAGTATTTAATATAAATTTTATAAATTAAATAAAAATTTCATTCCCATGTTATAGTTTTTAAAATTATTGAGATTGAAGTTCAACTAACTATTATAATTAGTATTTAGATGATGTGGATGTGAAATTCACAAAAATAGAAATTAGTTAGTTCACTTTAAATGTCATATATATTAATCAAATTATAATTGTACTAAAATTGAAAATAAGTTTATCAAATTGAGTTAATTTTATCAAAATTTAATATAAATTTTAAAAGGCAATTTCCTTGTTTGATTATGGAAAGAGAAAAGAATAAAAAGTACAAGAAACATAAATATATATCTAAAAAAATAAAAATCGAGAATCACTACCATTGCCCTTTTGTGGGTACCTTTGTCTCCATGTAGGTCTCCTTAAAGAGTATATGCAAGGGCATGTGTTCTTATTCCAGTTTCATGTTAAACTCTATAAAGATTTCCAGAAATCCATATATATATATATAGCAAGAGATGAGTAGTACAAATTTTCCAAAAAAAAAAAAGAGATGAGCAGTGCAATGGTTATTTATCTACACTTTAGATTTCTTTATAGGCCATCAATTAATGTAACATCTTTTAACTAGACATAAGGGTACTAATTCTGAATTTAATTTATGGATTTGACGTGATGTGGTGGGTCCTACGGTTGGTGAGTACAATGATAAAATGTGAAAAAATAAAAAGTGAAAGTAAGCACAATCTGTATGCATGCTCAAAATGATAAAATGTGTTTATTTTATTAGACATGTGTTTTTACTGTTGAAACAACTTCTAGAAGAACTACGGTCTAGATTTGAAAGAAAAAAACTTCCTTAAAGCTATTTTTGAAAAAACTTTTGGTCAATGTAGCTTTTAATATTATTTTTGGTTTTTGATCTATTTTTGAAAGAATCCTTATATTTTTATTGCAAATTATAATTTAGTATAAATCATAATTAATAATTAATAATTAATATTATTATTATTATTATTATTTTAAACCATATACAATACACATAAAAATATATAAAAGAGATAAAAAATTATAAAGAATTTATATTTATACTATATAAACAAGTAGGATTAGGGAGTAACTTTTTTGAACAAAAAAATATGTATTTTTATGTATAGAAAAAAAATGATCTTTAGATACAATTTTATTTTAAATTTTAAAATAAATTTAAATAAAATAAAATAATGCTTACTTGTCAAATTTAAATAAAACATGCAAATTATTGAAAAATTATAAGGTCCATGAGTAAATATTTTATATAAATTTATTTTTAATGAACTATGTGTAATACGTGAATTACAATTAATAATTGTGATTTATATTTTTTGTTATTTATAAAAATTTAGACAATTTATAATATATACAAAGTAAGGGTTAAACAATTATAAAAAAGTAAAAAATTTGAATAAATTGACGAAAAGGGCTTATTTTATAATATCTATATTTTTTGAAAGGATAATATTTATATTTAAGTATTCTACATGTAAAAAATTTAATTATTTTTAAAAATAAGTTGTAATCAATTAGAAAATAAATTTAAGGGCTATTTGCAAATTTAATCATGACTTTTAGCTCTTTTTGCAGTTTAATCACAACATTTTAATTTTAGCAAAATAAAACATTAATTTACAATCCTTAGCAATTCGAAACACCGATCACAATTCTGGTGAACTAATGCCTACGTGTCAGGCCATATCTGGTTCACTAATCCAAGCTAGACTCATCCTGTTCCACATCAAAACGTTGTGTTTTGGACAACAAAACACTCTGTTTCATTTAGCCAAAGGAAAGAAAGCTTCTATTAAATCATATTCTTATTCTTCTTCTTCTTCTAACCTAAACTCCATTGCTCTTATTCTTCTACATTTTTTCAAGGACACCTCTCTCTAATAGTTAGAACAACAAATCAAGTCATCAGTTTCATTTTCCCTTTCAGATTTTTAGGGCTATAGATATGAAAGAATAACAAAGGAACAAAACGTTACGCATCTTGATCGTCACAGTAGCTTAGGAACTTCATAATGTTGTCGTGGCGAAGTTGGAGTAGGTGTTGGAATAACAAACTTGAATATAATTTTAGTTCTTTTCTTTAAATAACATTTACTATATAAACAATGGTTTATATTAATACTAAATTATAACCATTAAAAGTTTTGTAATAGGAATAGTATAAATAATGTACTTCTTTGTTTGTAAAGTGTGAGAAAAAAGAAAAACAAAACCATTAATACGTAAAGAAGAAAAATTTTATTCTTCTTAGTTATTTCTTTGGGTTGTAACCCATTTATCTTTTAACTTTAAAGAGTGAGTTTTAAAATTTGTAAATTCTAACTTGCTAACATTTAGTATCAGAGCCAAAATTCCTTACCCAAATTTGGTTTTATATATTCAAAATGGCCTCAAACTTTGTACAAACACAAATTCCTAAATTGACAAAAGAAAACTATGAAAATTGGCGTATTCAAATGAAGGCATTACTTGGCTCCCAAGAATAGTGGGAAATTGTGTAAGATGGTTTTGAAGAACCCACTGAGGCACGAATTGGTAAATATACAATAGAACAAATAAATGAGTTAAAGGAAATGCGAAAGAAGGACAAAAAGGCAATATTTCTTCTCTACCAAGCATTAAATGAACTTACTTTTGTTAAAATGGCAAAAGCAACTTCGAGCAAGCTAGCTTGGGATACACTTGCAACCATATTCAAAGGAGTTGGTCATGTAAAGAGAATACCCTTGCAATCTTTGCGACCTGAATTTGAGGCAATTCATATGAAGGATGATGAGTCAATCTCTCACTATTTAACACGATTGCTCATTAATGTAAATTAATAGAAGCAAAATGGAGAGAAGACTGAGGGTGTTCGAGTTATTGAAACACTACTTCAATCTCTTATTCCTAAGTTTGATAATCTTGTTGCAACCATTGAAGAATCTAAAGATTTAGAGGATTTTACATTTGAAGAGCTTTTTGGATCACTTCAAGTGCATGAGTAACGCATTCAGAAGAATGTTCACCCTCCGATAATAGAATAAGCACTTGAGTCCAAATTAACACTTCGTGAACAACGAAGAGGCAATAGTCATGGAGGTAGTAGTTGTGGACGTGGTAGAGGTCGTGGAAATTATCAAAGTCGTGGCCAAAATAATGTATAAAATTTTCGCTGTGAAAAAGGAATTGTAAGAGGAGTTAAAGCTCTTAATGATCATCGAACAACAAAAGAAATTCAATGTTACAATTGCCATAAGTATGGACATTACGCATCAGAATGCTGGAAGAAATATGTACAACAAAGGGATCAAGTGAATTATGCCGAAGCATCGAGAGTAGAGGAAGATGAACCTACATTACTTTTGGCACATGAAGAAGTCATCAAACAACAAAATATGTGGTTTCTTGATTCTGGAGTAAGCAATCACATGTGCAGAAGAAAAGATTTATTTATAGACCTTGATGAAAATATTCAAGGGAGTGCTAGCTTGGGTAACTCTTCCAAGCTTCAGGTGGTAGGAAAAGGAAAAATTAAAATTCTTTTGAAGGATGGAAAGCTATAATTTGTCTCAAATGTTTATTATGTGCCTAGCATGAAAAGCAGTATACTTAGTATCAGATAACTTCTAGAGAAAGGGTACATTGTACATATGGAAGATGGTAATCTTTATCTTAAAGACAAAAATGGAGAACTCATTGCATATGCACAAATGGTGAATAATCGAATGTTCTCGTTACATCTTAATACAGATGTACAAAAGCATTGTCTTTATGGGCTTACAGAAGATAAGTCGTGGAAGTGGCATTTGTGCTTTGGGCATCTTAATTTAATGGCCTAAAGCGCTTATCCCAAGGAAATATGGTGAATGGATTACCTATGATTAGAGATCTAGAAAAAGTTTGTGAAGTATGTACACTTAGCAAGCAACACAAAGTTCCATTTCTTAAAGGATTTCCATGGAGAGCAAAAGCACCGCTAGAGTTAGTGCACACCGACATATGCAGACTAATAGAACCAATATCTCTTAGAGGCAATTGTTACTTCATTACCTTCATTAATGATTATAGTAGAAAACTATAGGTATATCTCTTGAAGGAGAAATCTGCTGCTTTTGCTACCTTTACACATTTTAAAGCTCAAGTAGAGGTGGAATGTGGACGTCATCTGAAGATACTTAGATCTGATTGAGGTGGGGAATACACCTCAAATATGTTCAAGAACTTCTGCAGTAAGGAAGGTGTTCGACAACAATTCATAACTGCTTACAGTCCATGGCAAAATGGCATTGCAAAAAGGAAGAACCACACAATCTTGGACATGACAAGGAGTATAATAAAAGAGCAAGGATTGCCAAAGCATTTTTGGGCAGAAGCTGTAGCATGGACAACATACATTCTCAATTGATGCCTAACTAAAAGTATAAAGAATAAGAAACCGCATGAAGCATGGAGTGGTGAGAAACTGAATGTGGAGCATTTATGAGTATTTGGGTGCATTGCATATGCCCAAGTACTAGAGGTGAAAAGAAAGAAGTTGGATGATCGAGGTGAGAAATGTATCTTTATTGGATACAGTATACATTCTAAAGCTTATAAACTCTATAATCTAACTAGTAAAAAAGTATTGGAAAGTAGAGATGTAATCTTTAGTGAAGGTGAGTCTTGGAAATGGGATGATAACATAAATAAAAATGGAGGAAGCATCTTGTTTAAAGAACCCAATACTCAATTTAAGGTTCAACAAACAAAGACAATATACATGCAACCAGCAACGCCTTCAAGCTTACATAAAAGTCAAACCTCACTTGCTTTGCCATAGATAAGTAGCAGTTCATTGTCAGAAAAATCAACATCACCATAAACACCTATCAAGATGAGAAGTCTACAAGAAATTTATAAAGTGACTAAAGAGGTTAATGATGTAAACCTCTTTTATTTATATGCAGACAACCTTTTAAACTTTCAAAAGGCTATTGAAGAAGAAGTATGGAAGTCTACAATGAAGGATGAAATATATGCAATTGAGAAAAATAACACTTAGGATTTGACAACATTACCAAAGGGTTAGAAGGCAATTGGAGTCAAATGGATGTATAAAATTAAAAGAGGAGCTAATGGTGACATGGAGAGGTATAATGCTAGACTTGTAGCAAAAGGTTACAAACAGAAGTATGGAGTCAACTATAAAGAAGTTTTTGCACCAGTAGCTTATATTGATACAGTAAGAATGTTGATATTACTAGCAACACATCATAATTGGAAGATCTATCAACTCGATGTTAAGTCTGCAATTCTTAATGGTGTTCTTGAAGAAGAAGTATATGTTGAACAACCAGAAGGCTTTGTGATAAAAGGGCATGAAAACAAAGTTTATTGTTTAAGAAAAGCACTTTATGGATTAAAGCAAGGACCACAAGCATGGAATTCATGGATTGATGGATACTTGATTGATAATGGTTTCATTATGAGCATGCAGTTTACGTGAAGAAATCTGATCAATGAGACATTCTTATAATTAATTTATATGTTGATGATCTGTTCTTTACTAGAAACAGTCAAAGAATGTTTAAAGACTTCAAGACTGCTATGTTCAATGAGTTTGAGATGACAAATTATGGACTCATGACATACTTTCTTGGTGTAGAGGTTAAACAGCAACATGATGGGATTTATGTATCTCAAAAGAAGTATGCAAAGGAGATTCTTGAAAATTTCAGAATGGACTCATGTAATCCAGTAAGTACTCCTGTAGTAACAGGAATTAAACTAACAAAAACTGGTGAAGATGAGATAGTTGATCTGATATTGTATAAAAGCCTTGTTCGAAGCTTAAGATATCTAGCCATCACAAGGCCATATATTGTCTATGGAGTCAGGCTTATAAGTAGATACATGGAAACACCAAGAAAGTCTCATTGGGATACTGCTAAGAGAATTCTAAGGTATATTAAAGGTACCTTAGATTATGGAATGTTTTATGCTTATAATGATAACGCAGAATTTATTGGTTACTCGGATAGTGACTGGGGAGGGAACTAAGATAAGAGAAAAAGTACAACAGGATATGTTTTCTATTTTGGTTCAACAACATTTACATGGACCTCAAAGAAACAAGCAGTGATTGCATTATTGACGTGTGAAGCAAAATATGTAGCAACTTCACCAACTGCTTGTGAAATAATTTGGTTGAGAAATTTCTTGAAGGAATTGGGTCATCCACAAGAAGATTCAACAACAATATTTATAGATAACATGTCAATAATAAAACTTGCAAAGAATCCAGTTCAATATGGGAGAAGCAAGCATATTGATACGAGATATCATTTCCTTAAAGATCATGTGAAACACGGAACAATCACTTTAAAGTATTGCAATACAATAGAGCAAGTTGCTGATATTTTAACTAAGCTGTTACCAGTTAATACATTCACTGAGCTAAGAGCAATGCTTGGAATGAAGATGGTTCAACTTTTAGGGGGCGTGTTGGAATAACAAACTTGAATATATTTTTAGTTATTTTCTTTAAATAACATTTACTATATTAATAATGGTTTATATTAATAATAAATTATAACCACTGAAAGTTTAGTAATAAGAATAGTATAAATAATGTACTTCTTTGTTTGTAAAGTGTGTGAAAAAGAAAAATAAAACCATTAATATGTAAAGAAGAAAAAATTTATTCTTTTTAGTTATTTCTTTGGGTTGTAACCCATTTATCTTTTGCATTTAAAGAGTGAGTTCTAGAATTTGTAAATTCTAACTCACCAACGGTAGGATATCCAGTTCTTGCTTGAAGAGATGGTCGCTAGCTTCGTGGATCTTGACTGCCTTGAGAGTCAGAGCGGGCAAATGACCCAAAAATATAGTGCTAAACCCTTCTGATCCAATCACCTGAGAGAAATTCATGGTCACTCTCTCTATATCATTCCAACTGTATTTCTTTGCACAACTATCATCCTTTTCCACCGTTATATGACACCATCTTGGGTGATGGATCTGCGCTTGATGCATTTAAAGAACTTGGGTAAGCAGCCTATGACAAATAGGCAAGTAGTAGAAATTAAAGAGTTGAATGGGAGGGATGGAGGAAATTAGAGATATAAATAAATCTAAAGGAGCTAGGATTGTTAGTTTGTTTGTAGCAGAAAAGGAAGGACTGGGAGCAGACTAGTACACAATATTGAAGATTTTAAAAGATGTGTAAAAAAAATGGTGGGTGTGGACTACAGGGAAAGAAGCCACAGAGAAAGTGAGTTGAGAGAAGGAGAGAATATAAGAAAACCGAAGGAATGGGCCAACATCCCACCTACACTAGCAGACAAATTTGCTGTCCAAAATGCAACATTTTGACGTGGAACAAGGTGAGTCCAGCCTGGATTAGTGAACCAGATATGGCCTGACACATAGGCATTAGTTCACCAAAATTATGATCAGTGTTTTGAATTGCTAAAGATTGTAAATTGATGTTTTATTTTGCCAAAATTAAAATGTTGTGATTAAACTGCAAAAAGCGCTAAAAATCATTATTAAATTTGCAAATAGCCCTAAATTTAATTATTTTTAAAAACAAGTTGTAATCAATTAGAAAATTATTTTTGGGTAGTGTTAAAGAAAAAATTCTTTTGTTTAGTTATTTTTAAAATTTAATTAAGCTAAATTTTTAATTTCAAAATTTTAATTTATTTTAGTAAAAATAATATATATTGTAAATCTATAAATTTAACTTAGTTACATTATAGAAATAATGATATCGCTCTTCCAACTTAATTTTAACTTTTGAATCCTATAATTATATTATTTTCATTTCTTCATATATGATACTTACATTTATTACTAATATAAAAATGTGAACATTTTTTACATATATTATTAATAATTTATTTATTTATATTACAATAACTTATATTTTTATAATATAAATCAAGCTAAAATAAATTACACATTTAATAAATATATTAATCATGGGCATTGCACATGAAAATAACAACTAGCAAAAGTAAATGTAGAAAATCACTGATAATTTTAGATAAAATGAATAGTTTTTCAAGTTAACAATTTTTGTGATAAAAGAAGAGTCAAAAGGTTAAAAATTATAATTATACAAAAATTTAATAAATATAATTTAAAATAAAATAATTGAATTATATATCTAACCAAAACTTTGAAATAAAAAATAAAAAATTATAATAAATATATAAAAAATAAAATGTTTTTTACCCATATATAGAAATATTATTCATTAGCAATTTCTGTTAAATATATATAATTATTCGTGAATTCGTACAACTGTTACAAATTAATATATAATTGAGGAAATTTCAAAAAACAGCCTGTTTGACCAGGCCTGTTTCTTTTATAGTTCGACCCACTTTATTTTTTCAGAAGTGGCTTTTGTGTTTTCAGTTTTGGCCCAACATATTTTTATTTTTCATTTCTATTCTTGTTCGTGCAACAACGGTTTTGAGTGATTATTTTTGCTTCAATTTATTTCTTTTTGCATGTCAATACTCGTCGTTTTAGTAGGGATTTTGTGTCTTGTGTTTCTTCTATTTCTTCTTCTCGTCTTTCTCGTTTGTTCTAGGGATTTAAGTAGTATTTTTTATTGTTGATTTGAGTTTCAAGTTAGTAGTTACGTTGAAAAAGAGCACTAAAATTGTTTCTAAGAGAATTTCTACTCGTTTAAGTGGTGGTGTTGCTCAATCTTCTCCTTCATCTGGAAAGAAGAAGGATATGGATACTGTTTCTCCTTCATCTAGAAAGAAGAGTCATACCGTTTCTAAAAAGAGAAAGAGCGATGGTGAATCTAAGAAAAATGACAGTGTTTCTAAGAAGAAAAAGAATAAGTTCTCCTTTAGTGAAAGCTCTCCTAAAAAATCTGAAACTTTCTATAAGGTATGTTTGTTTTTCTTTTAATTTTTCTTTTTTGAATCTATTATTTTTCTTATTAAGTTTTTTTTGTTGTTGTTTGTTACTTGTTGTTGTTGCTTGCTATTGCTGTATTTGTTGTTTTTTGTTTGTTGGTTGTTTTGATTTTTTAATGTAATTTTTATTATTTATTTCAGGAATGAGAGTATTTTGTTAAACCAGAGAAACGTTTTAAGAGTAGGGTTTCTACTTATATGAATGAGAATGTCATTTCAAATTTGAAGAAATTGACTGGAAGTCAATTAGATTTGTTTAGAAAGATTTGCTTTGGTTATTTTTTGGATTTGAAGGATGTTAAATTGCAGCCTTAAGTTCTTCATTGCTTGCTTTTAAAGGAAGTAAGTCAATCTAAATTTGATAAAATTTGGTTTAATATTTCTGGTGTTCGTTTAAAGTTTTTTGTTGGTGAATTTGCTATTGTTTTGGGGCTAAAATGTATTGATGATTTTGAAAGAAATAAGATTGGGAAATCTGTGAAGAACAATCTGGTGGATAAGTTTTTTGTTAGTTCTTCAAAAGTGAAGAGGAGTGATATTGAGGACTGTTTTCTTTCTACAGAGTTTGATTGTGATGAAGGTGCTCTGAAATTGGTTGTTCTATATTTTGTTAGTAATTTTTTATTTTCTGCTCCTTAGGATAAGTTTGTTAACAACTATTTTTTGGATGTTGTTGATGCTGATTTATACAATCAGTATCCTTAGGGAAAATATTTTTTTTCTTTTACTTTGGATTGTGTAAGGGGAAAGTTTATGGAGGCTGAGAAGAAAGATTATTATTATTTTTACCATCTCGTTGGTTTTTCATTGGCTTTACAATTTTGGTTTTATGAATGTTGCGCTTATTGTGATGTTGTGTTTATTGTTTGTGATGGTTCTTCCATTCCCCGTCTATTGAATTGGCGTGATTTTATTGTGCTGAATTTCAAGAAATTGAATTCACAAATTTTGAATTTATCTTCTGAGCAAGTAATTGTTTTTTTTTCTCATTTTTTCAGGTTTTGTTGTTTGTTGTTGTTGTTTGTTTCTTTTTGTTGCTTATTTTTTTTATGTATTATTTTTGTAGTTGAAACTGAAAAGTATTGTTCCTAGCCATTCTGAAGAGGAGTCATTGGATCTGAATGGTTTTTTTAAGAATTCAAAAGTTGATGAAGTTAATGTATCTCTTGTTCATGATGAAGAATTGGACAGTGGAGATGATTTTGCAACACCTACTGTGCGACAGTCTAAAAAAGTGAAATCTGGTGGTGTTAAAGAGCATTCAAATGTCTGTTATTCTGTTGGTGATAGGGACTTTATGGTGATAAAGAAAATTGATGATTTGGAAAAGAGGATTAATAAAGAAATTGCTTCTTTGAGAATTTTTATTGTGGAGAGATTTTTTGTTTTAGAAGGAAAGTTGGACAGAATTATTCAATAGAAATTTTCTTCTCTTTATTCTAGTGTTGATGAGAATGATGCATTTTGTTCTAGTAGCAAAAATGATAATGATGTTATGGATGGCAGAAATGATATTTTTGATTTTTTTATGCTAATGAAGTGAATAGGAGAAAAGAAGAAAAAGATAAGAGAAATGAAGAAGTGGAGAAGAAAAATGAAGAAGAGGAGGAAGAAATTGAACAAGAGAACGGAAATGAAGAAGAAAATTAACAAGAGCTGAAGAAAAATGAAGAAGAGAAGGAAATGGAACAAGAGGACAAGCATAATGAAGAAGATTTGAAGAAAAATGTTGAGGACGAAGAACTGGACAAAACTATTCAAGAGGCAAAGAAAAATTTCTTGGTGAAGGTTGAGGAAATTATTAATAAATTCAAATAGAGAAGGGTAAGTTGTTGTTGCTTTTTGTTTCTTGTTTATTCTTTTTTGTTTCTTTTTGTTACTTGTTGTTTCTTTGTGTTTTTTTTCTTGTTGTTTCTTTTTGTATTTTTATGTTGTTTTTGTAGGAAGGGACACCTAAACCTGTTAACCCATCTATTGATTCACCTACTAATCCAGTGAGAGCTATAGTTTCATTTGTTGAATCTAGATATTTTCAACCTATATCAGTGGTTGTTTCTCCTAGAAGGCTGAAACCTCAAAGAGGGTTGTTAAGTCGAGTGTGCAAGTAAAGTCTCCATTCGTTAAGGAGTTTAATTCAGGAGCAAGCTCAAAGAATGTTTTCAAGTCTTGTTATGCTCCTTGGCCTTTGGATGATTTTGTTGATAGTCATCCTGATTATGAAAGCTTTGTAATTTTAACCAGTGGATTGATGATGGAGCTTACAGGCACAATAAGTAATTATTTTATTTATTTTTTTATATATTTGATTTTCATATATTATTTATTTTTTAATATTATTTTTTATTCTTGTTCTGTTAGGTCAAAGTTGAAGTATCCTAAGAGATACGAGGTGTTGAACCTGGATTTAACTTTAATGTTGCAACAATTTCTTCAAAAACATGGTTTCATACCTTGTATTATCCTAGGGAGCTCATCACATGCACTATATTTTTGTTTTGTTATTATTTATTGTCTTTTATTTTGTTTTTAAATTTTTTTATCTTATTATTTTTTTTGCAGCACCTTGATGTGATTTTTTATTATTTCTGAAAGTGGGGAAAATGTTCTGGAAGCTGTAATGTATCTTTTACAATGATAGATACATTATTTAATGGATGTTTGCAGAAAGCTTATTGTCGTTTGTTGGAGAATGATTTTACATTTTCTTTTCAGCATACTGTTGCTGTCTATATCATAGGAGATGCTATGTTGTAGTCAACACCATGGGCTGATGTTGAGAATGTTATGTTTCTTATTCATATCGAAGTCTCAACAGCATTGGGTTCTTAGAAGGTTTAGCGTGAAGGATTGATGCATTTATCTGTATAATTCTTTGCAAAGTGCTCGTGATAATGCTTATGTTGCTGATGTGATCAAGTGTTACAACGTGATGCTTCCAATTTTTTTTAAAGAGATTGGAATTTATCCTGAACGTATTGCCATTGATAAAAGACATTTTCATATTGAATGTGTTTTTGATTTGCCTCTTCAGACCTTAACGTAAGGATTTCAAATTTTTTTGTTTGTTGTTTCTTTTTTTTATTAATTTCATATTTTTATTATTTTTTCAGTGACTATGGCGCTTTTGTTTGTGCATATGCTGAATTTTTTATTCATGGCAAGGAGATTTTGAAAAATTTTGAAGTTGAAGTTTATAAGTCGAGACTTGCGTTATCTCTTTATCAATATGGATTGAGGAAGGTTAATGGTGAAGTCATCAGTGATTCAGAGCAAACTACAAAGATTAAAAGGATTAAGAAGCTGAAGAAATGATTTTTAGGAGTTATTTGTTTTTTTTTTAGTATTGTTTAGTTTTTTTGTATATTTCTTTTCTTTTGTAGTACAGTTTGTTAATACATTAAGTTTTAATTCGTGTAATGCACATTTATTTTTATTAATATAAGTTTTAAAGTTTTTTGTGATTTTTTTTAGTATTAATGTAGATTTTTTTTATTTTTAATTGTTGCTTGTTGTTGCTTTTTGTTGTCTTTTTAGATTTC
>CATIWM010027534.1:0-22512 GCA_949671775.1 Mallotus repandus | reverse complement strand
AATTGAAGACTTTTAAGGCACAAAAATGAGAAAGAAGGATAAAAACAATGATGAAAAATGTAAGGCGGACTTAACCTTAATTTTTGGGAAATTGAAGAGAGAGAGAAGGTAGTGGCTTAAGTAAAGGTTTAGGCTGATAATAAAGAAGAGAGGTTGGCCATTGTAAAAAAAGAGATCAGAGATAGAAGGAAAAAAAAACGTTCTTGAGAGGAAGAAACACAAAAAGGGGATTTTAGGCTTAAGAATCTATTTCTTAAGGAGGGAGAAGGGAATTCTTGCATTCAACATACTTTGAATCATCAAACAAGCTCTGAGGGCTCAGTTAGGAGCACCAAACTCATCCTAATCAGTGAGAATCTCTTGTTTCAAGCCTTAAATTCCTCATTTTGCTTAAAATTCCATTTCTTAATTTTGAACTTGTTTTGTGTGTTAATTGTTTTCTTTAGATTGAGTTTAAGGCTTGAATATGTGAATTATTGAGTTTTAAGTTCCTGTTTTACGTTGATTTGCATGAATACTTGAGTTGCTTAAGATTTAAGAAAGTTGTAGTTTTTTATTCTACTGTGCCTTTTGAAGAGGAGTCGCCTTTTAACCATGAGGCGATTGCCTCTTTGATAAGGCGATCGCCTCCTAGCCAGAATCTTCCCTGATTCTACTTTGCTTTGGTAGCTTTTTGGTTTATTTTCAGTATATTATATGTATTTGTTGCATGTAATTGTAACATGTTAAGTTTGCTTAAATGATTAATCCATGTTTATGTAAATATACATGTCTACTTTTATGCAAATTTAATTATGGTTATTTTGTAAGTAAAATTGTATATTTTGAAATGCAACTAACCGTATCTGTTGTAGGTTTTAGTAATTTTTAATCACTATGTAATTAGTGAATTGATGAGTTTTTGAGAGGTTTTATTTGATTATTGTAATAATTTGTACAAAGCATTGTAATCCCTAATCCCTATCCCATTTATTTGGAATGAATATTTGTAATATTTATTCCGATTATTTGTTTAAATGCTAAAGTAAATAAGCATGAAAAGGATTAATGTGGAAAATTGGTAATATTGTAAAATGGAAGCGTTTGCCACCAACAATAATAAGGAAATAACTTAATAATTAAGGGTAATAAAGTACAAAACACACCAGAGGCCAACCGCAAGGTTAGGTGGGTATTCCAAGGCCTCTACCCAGTTTCTGAACTTAATATCTGAAGATGGCTTTTGGGTACCTCCGTGGAATCTAGTTGCTGTATATTGTGTCTCGGCTTTTATCTGAGTGGCAACTCCATCTCTAAGTTGGGCCCCAATCCCATTTTATATTTCCTAGCAGGCCTTGAGCTTGCACAGTGCCGTGATCGCCAACACTTGGGCGCGTGCTAAACCCCGCCGCCTACACTAGTAACTCCAATAGGGATAGAGAAACTGATTCTAGTGTTTTGTAATTTATCATCCTTGATTATTTCCTTATTTCCTTTGCATATTATTGCATTCACTACATTTTCACACAATATGCATCAGTCCCTAAAAAACCGATAATGGTCCATACTTTGCTACCTGTGTTTCACTTAAACCTGGTGGTGGAATATCGCCTATTACCACTCATAGCACGTACTCACCCATGTCTCACAGACCTTTGAGTGGGGAGACGTAATGGAGGTATATAGCTGTGAGAGCCGTAGCTTACTACCCTTGACTCAGCTCATGTAAATGACTTAGCAACTTCCACTAAGATTTCTCTAGATGCATGTGTATTATGCCATTTAGCAAGTCTTATAATAAAGCCCAAGCCCATTTACGAATGGACTACGTTGAAAGTGGGCCTTTCATGCCCACTATAGCCCATTGACAAATGGACCATGCCAAAATTGATCCTACTATACTCATTAGGCCCATTCAAATGGACTTTGGCTTTATTCAAAAGATTTGTTACTTTTGTGTATCATTCTTGAGAGTTTCTTTGCATATGATGGTTTTGTTATCCCCTGTTGATAACTAAAATACGACCAATAATCCTAAGATAAGGAACTCGCCATTGAATACGCGTGTGGAAGAAATAAGGGTGGAAGTGCCGTTTGAAGAACTTTGTCTTGTGTTATGTACTATGTGTAAATAGAGCGTTTGTTTATTCTTTTGAGAATATACATATCATGCATACACTTCATTCATGTTTCTAACCTATGGTGGTTGTAGCTATGGATCTGAATCAGTCATCTACTTGGACACGCTCCAACACTGGTCGATTAATAAGAATGTTGAAAGAGGTAGCATCAACTAGTTTTAATCTAGAATAATTTAAAGCAGAAATAGCTAAACAGACCAAGGCTATTATGTGAGAGATGATGGCAGAAATGAATTCTGCTAAAGAGAGGCCACTAGTACCTCTACCACCACCATTTGACCTTAACGCTGAGAATCTAGGGAGGCGAGAGATCGAAGATGATCAAAAGACTCTGCTAGCAGAAACATCTATTCGACCAAGAATGGATGCCCCAAAAAATTCAGAGAAACCTGATTGGGCTAAAGATCTTATTAAGTCTATGGCTCAAATGCAATTACAGATGAAAAAAGAGGGAATTGACGCTCCAATTAATTACTCTAATCTAAGTTTGGGTGAAGACGATGATCCGTTACCTCAAAAGTTCAAGTTCCCCGGTATGAAAAAGTTCACTGGTGTGGAAGATCCCCATTTGTACCTCAAACAATATGTAACTCATATGAGGACAACCAGCTTGAGTAAGGCACTGATCGTCAAGCAATTCTCATTATCTCTTGAAGGACCACCATTCAGGTGGTATTATTCCTTGGAGCCTCATCTCCAAGGTGATTGGGAAGGGTTGTACGCTGCTTTTGTAAAATAATATAGTTTTAATATTCAGATGGAGGCTTCTTTGAGGGATTTACAAAACATAAAACAAAAATTCAACGAACCTTTCACTGACTATCTGATTAGATGGAGAGCAAAGTTGGCGTAGATGAAGCACTGCCTTACTGAGACTGATCAATTAGTAATCGCAATGGAATGGTGTGTACTCCTGCTCTCTAAGAAGCTGAAAGATCTAGGGATCTAAAACTTTAAAGAATTATGCAGATTTGGGGTGTAGAAAGAATCTGACCTAGCATAGGAAAGAAAAACTTTCACTGGCAGATCCTCAGGAAGAGAGGGAACCAGATCCAGCAGCGAATAGGTTTAAGTAGCAACATGTAGATAAACGACGTCCAACAACCTAGAAGATTTTCTAAGCTAGAAAGACCTCTCTCTAAAGTTTTAGAGAAATTGAATGAGAATAATTTATTGTGCCCTCTACTACAGAGACCTCAATTCCGCAATGCTGATCCAAAGCCTTATTGCAAATATCACCAAATCATCAGCCATGACACTGACAACTGCACTCGCCTGAAGCATGAAGTGCAAGATCTAATAGATTCAGGAAAAATCACCGATCCCAAAAATAGAAAACCAGACACCAAAAATAACCCCTTACCTAATTATCGAAGCATGCCACCACCAAACTAATCCATCCTTACCATAAACCTTAGCATGACTAAGGAGCAAATCCTGAACTCCTTTGTTGACGCCACACTTATACCACCAAAATTTGAGCCAGAAAACCTAAATCCAAAAGTGCAGCCTGTAGAGGTTAAGGTCAATTTCTTGGACATTTGGAGTTCTGACGATGAGGAAGGTGGAGTAATTGACCTGTGGAAAAACAATGACAAAAAAAAAAGCCCAATCTGTTGGGAAACTTAAGAAGAAGAAAGGAAAAGGTGAACCTGATGAGTTTGAAAAAGAGAGAATGGACTCAAAAGAGGAAGAGAAGTAAGAGAAATCTGAGGAAGTTGATGAAGCCAAGAGAGAAGAGAAAATTCTCGCTGGCATTTGGGAGATGTTGATGTACTCTAAAGCCCATCGGGAGGCGCTAGTGATGGCTTTGGACCTTAAAATGGTCCCTTTGAGTCACACCCCTGAATAACTTATGGATTCACTAACCGAAAGTACTCATGGGGAAATAATGTTTACTGATAAGGATTTGCTTCTAGAAGGAAGAGATCACCTTAAGCCTTTGTTCATCAAAGCTGAAGTTAAAGGGAAATTAACTTGTTGTGTGATGGTAGATAATGGATATACTTTCAATGTTTGCCCTTTGAAGATTCTACCCAAGTTGGGACTAACATTGGCTGATTTGAAGCCATGAGACATGGTGATCAAGGCCTCTAATGATATAAAAAGGCTTGTTAAGGGGACTTTTAGAGTGTTGGTCAAGACTGAACCTGTGAAAGTCTGGGTCAACCTTAATGTGATTGATATTCCAGTCACTTTTGCTATCTTATTGGGAAGGTCATGGTTCCATACGTTAGGAGGTGTGCCATCTACCATCCATTAGAAAATCAAGTTTCCACACGAAGGGAGAGTGGTCACTATTTCTGCTGAAACTGAGGCTGATGTTGCTGCAATGAAGTTGGCACCTTAAGAAATCCCTTTTAGCCCAAGCTTCAAAGTTTGTATGATCTATGAAGATGAGCTGAGTGCCAAAATTATGAGGATGATGAAGAACCAAAACTTCATGTTCGGAATGGGTTGGGAAAGTACCAGCAAGGCCCACCTAGGTTTGTTGAGACCAAACCAGTGTTTTTAAAACACGGGTTCAGATATTTTGAAAATGATAAGCTAGCGGAAGGAAGCAAAGCTAGAACCAATTTTGAGAGGAAGAAGAGAAAAAAGAAGACCAAGTTGAAGGTCAAGCCACTATGGGAAACCTTTGTGAAGAAGGGTGCCAATAATCCATATCAAAGGGCTCCTGAGCATTAATGATTGCTGAAAAATTGGTCCCCGGTTTCAAAATTTTCTTTGAACAAATAAATGGTACTGGTGACATTGTTGTAGAAGAGCCAATGGTGGAGGATTTGGTAACACTCCCTGAACCTGAAGAGGATGTCCCTGCAACGGAGCAAAGAAAAGCTGATGATTAGGAAGAGGAGTTTGATTTTGAGTCTTTTGTAATGGACTCCATTATGGATGTGTTTTATAATGACATTGATATTTCTTTTTCTAACCTATTTAACACTGATGATCTTTTCTTTTCTAAAATGAATGCAATAGAGTCAGAGTTTGCTTAGTTGTGTGATGTTTTACCTAATGGTTATATTGTGTGTATTGATCATTTTATGCATATGTTTGACATTAATTCAATGCAAACTGAATCATTTAATTTAAGCACAAGTGATAATCTGAAGAATATACTTCTTGCTTCTGATTTAACTCTTGATGAGTGAGAGAAAATAAAAAAAGTAATTAAAAGAAGATAGAAAGTATTCGCTTGGGGTTAGAGGATATGCCTGGGCTTGACAGAGAAATCGCAGAACATACGATTCCCACATATCCTCACATCGAGCCAGTAAAGCAAAAGAAAAGAATATTAAGGCCGAAATGGGCTCTCTTGATCAATGAAGAGATAGAAAAGCAGTTGAAAGTGAAATTCTTGGAGGTGATCGACGATAACCCAATGGTTGGCCAATATTGTCCCAGTTCCAAAGAAGGATGAAAGGGTTAGAATGTGCGTAGACTACAGGGATCTGAACAAAGCTTGTTTGAGAGATGATTTCCCTTTGCCACATATCCATACTCTAGTTGATAGTGCGACTTCCAGTGCCATGTATTCCCTTATAGATGACTTCTCAATATATAACCAGATTATGATGGCGGTGATTGATAAGTTAAAAACTTCCTTCACAACTGAATGGGGTATTTATTGCTATACCCCATTTGGATTGAAAAATGTAGGAGCTACCTATCAGAGGATGGCCACCACTTTATTACACGACATGGTCCACAAGGAGATAGAAGTGTTAAAGTCTCTGACGTGAGAAGGGCATTTTGAGGCTTTAAACAAATTCGTAGCCTGGGCCGAAAGGTACAACCTCAGATTGAACCCGAAGAAGTATGTTTTTGGGCTGACCTCAGGAAAGCTTCTAGGACATATCATTAGCTAGAAGGGCATAGAGGTGAATCCAGATAAGGTTAAGGCGATCAGAGAGATGCTTGCACCCAAGACTAAGAGAGAGGTTAGAGGGTTTATCGGACAGTTACAATACATCAGTAGGTTTAATACCAAGCTGACTACGATTTGTGAACCAATTTTTAAACTCCTAAAGAAGAATCAGCTGATTATTTGGGATGAAAAGTGTCAGCAAGGATTTGAGACTATCAAGAATTACTTAATGAATACTCATGTTTTACAGTCGTCGAGGTCGGGTAAGTTGTTGGTTCTATATTTGTCAATCGAGAAAGAAGCTATAGGTACAGTGCTCGCTCAGGAAGGTGAAGGGAAGATTGAGCACGTGGATTATTACTTAAGCAAAAAGTTCGTACCTTATGAAGCCAATTACAGTCTAGTATAGAAGACATGTCTAGCTGTAATCTGGGTGACAAAGAAGCTCCGACACTAATTTCAATCTTACAGGGTCCAGGCAGTCTCTAAGCATGATCCTCTTAGATATCTTCAACAGTCCCCGTCCCTCACAAGGAAATTAGCCAGGTGGTTAGTACTGCTTACTGAATTTGACATAGACTACATGGCTAAGAAGGTAGTAAAAAGAAGAGCAGTAGCAGAATTTCTAGCTCAAAGTCTGGTTGATGACGGATAAGAATGGGAATTAGAATTTTTAGATGAGCATCAAGGGGCAATAGAAATCCAGACATGGACCATGTACTTCAATGGAGCTGTCAATAGTAAGGGAGCTGGTATCGGAGTAATTCTGATCTCACTCAAAGGAGAAATGATTCTGATGGTGAAAAGATTAGAATTCGAAGCTACGAATAATCAAGCTGAGTACGAAGCTTGCATCTTTAGACTAGAAGCACTCAAAAGTGTAGGGGTAGAATAAATTACAGTATACAAAAATTTTATGCTAGTGGTGAAATAGATCTCCAACCAATGGGAAGTAAGGAAGGATAAGCTTAAACTGTATAGGGATTATTCAGGCATTTTCTTGTTAGCTTTCACTCAGTGTAAATTTGTACATTTTCCATGAGAGGAAAATCAGATGGTTGATGCTCTAGCTACTTTGGTTTCAACATGGGAAGGAGGAAAATAGACCTCAGTCAAACCTCTTGTCCTTGTCAAATCACGAATCCCTTGTTATGAAATGATAAGGGTTATGTCGGTCGATCTTGTAGAGAAGCCATGGTTCTACAATTTATAGCAGTACTTAAAAATGGGACAGTTGCTCGAAGATGCTGACTGGAAAGAGAGAATGTCTCTCAGGGCATTGGCCCGATAATTTATCAGCCATAATGGAATGTTGTGTAAAAATTGCCAACGAGAGTGCACCTGAGGTGTGTTGATAAAACTGAAGCTCAGAAGCTTATGAAATTAATCCATGAAGGAGTATATGGCCTGCATATGAAGGGAACAGTTTTGGCTAAGAAGATAACACATCAAGGCTACTTTTGGCTGACAATGGAGATGGACTGCGTGAGATTTGTGAAGAGATGTCATAATTGCCAAGCATATGGTGATGTTAGTCATCTACCTTCAATGGAACTTCAACGGTTGACTTCCCCTGGTCGTTAGCAGCTTGGGGAATTGATATTATCGGGGAAGTAAGACTAAAGGCGTCGAATGGTCACCGGTACATTATGGTGGCAATAGATTACTTCTCTAAGTGGGTTGAGGCAGAGTCATATGTCACTGTCGGGTTAAAGCAAATGGCGAGGTTTATTGAAAAGAACATAATCTGTAGATACGGGTTGCCTCATCGTATTATTAGTGATAATGGTGTTTAGTTTCAAGTAGAAACAATAGCTTTGCTGAAAGAGTATAAGATTGAGCATCATAAGTCATCTCCATATTGACCACAAGCTAATGGGGTTGTGGAAGCCGCAAACAAGAATGTGAAGAGGATTTTGGCCAAAACACTAGAGAATTATAGGGATTGGGCTTATTACCTGCAGTTCGCATTGTAGGGATATAGGACCAATGCTAGAACATCAATGGGAGTTACCCCATATCCTCTAGTTTATGGATGTGAGGTAGTCTTACCAGTGGAAGTAGAAATCTAATCCTTAAGAGTTCTCCTAGAATCTAGGATCCCAAAGTATCAATAGGTGGAAAGTCAACTAGTACAGTTGACGCTATTAGATGAGAAAAGGTTAAAAGCCATGTATCACTCTCAGTTGTACCAAAAAAGAATAGCTTGGGCTTACAACAAAAAGATCAAGCCGGGTAAAATCAAAGAGGGTGATTTAGTTTTGAAGCTGACTAGTCCGATCATGACATATCCTCGAGGGAAGTTTAAGCCAAATTGAGAAGGTCCGTACTTGGTCAAGAAGCTCTTCTCTAAAGGCATTGCTGTTCTCTCGGACTTGGAAGGGAACGAATTTAGAGAGCCCATCAACCTCGACAAGCTAAAGAAGTATTTTCTGTAAAGTCTCGCTAGGGTGAAAACCTTAAAAAGAGGCTGCCTAGACAAAAGTTAGAGACTAAAAATAGAAAATGAAAAATGAAAAAAAGAAAAAAAGAAAAAAGTCCTGCTGGATTGAAAACCTCGAAAGGGGTGGTCCAAGTAAAAATTAAAGACATATAAAAGGAGAGAGAGAGAAAAAAATGGTTAGTTAGAAAACTTGCAAGGACGAGCTAACTAACAACAGGAGATATGTAAGAAGTAAGCTGTATAAACGCTTTATGCTTAATTTAAATGGAATGGATTGCCTTTGTTATTGTTGAACATTGCACTAAATGCTTATTACACATTACTTAACTAAAAAGGGAAATTCCATCCATTGGAAAGCAAATAAAGATTAAGTTACATAAGCTAATTCTACCTTCTTTTCTTTTGAACCCCTTGGGCACTTGATCCCGACAATCCTCTAACCATTCTGTTTATCATAAATTCATTCAGTATTATTTGTTGCAACTGGACCCCTGCTTTATATTGGTCGTCAGTGGACTGATCTCCATTGTAGTCTATGCCTATGAACGGTTCTCTGAGGCTAAGTTGCAGTTAAGTTATTTAGAAAATTCTTAGTAAGAAGTCCAGGCTCGAACTCAGGCACAAGCTCTGGGATTAACTGTTTTTGTCCATACTACTTGCAAAGCTGTGCAAGATTGTATAAATTGGCAAAATAAAGTCCAACTATAGGGACACAGTGGGTATAAGATTGAACAATCACATGCTGCAGCCTTCACCACAAATGCATCCACTGAATCAGATTATCAGGGAAAGTGGCTAGCCAGCTCCGAACATCTTCTAGGATGGGATGAAGTTGTAGAGTGCGACAATGCTTAGCCCTATAACATGCAATGTCTCTAGGAGGTTCCAACAATCTCAGTTTCTCATGAAACCATGCCTATACAAATTGTGAATATAAGTGATAAAAAATGAGCAAAGATGATAAAAAGCAATAAATGAAGAGAGGTTAGAAGGAAATTAACCTCTAGTAGTAAAGGACTTTTAGAAAATCATCTAGTTTTTGCAAAGTTGTCTAGCCTGATGATTGTTTCAACCAAGATAAGTGGAAAAGGGTTCAGGCCCGCCTCCACCTGATCGAGGATATGAAGGAGTTTTGAATCACAGTTGCCTGAAGAAGACACAAATAAGAACTGAGCATAGACGCACAAAGCCATCATCCGTGGCCAACACACATCCTTGTTATCCACCGCTGCTACTACCTGTAGAAAGGTATTGATCAGAATTTCAGTGTTAAAAATGTGACAAAGAGAGAATTAAGGTGGAAGATTGAACATTTTAGCCATTTGAAGTTGAATAGAATGCAAATCTAGGGTCTCGATTTGAGGAACTGCGATCTGATAGTTAGAATCTAGTTGACAGCCCAAAATAGTTACGAACTCCTCAGGCAGGGGGCATAGCTCGTTCTTGTTGAACTGAAAGATGTGTTTCTAGGAATCCCAAAATTGGGCAAGAACGTGCAAAAATGAGAAATTGATCTTTTTAGCATGTATCGATCAGAAGACGAATAGATGAAATGGTTCTAATCTAGCCTAAGATTCACCGTTCAAGCTTTTCAGTATGGGTTGTAGCTGTTTCAAATTTTTTCAGTCATGGTTGGAAACTTAGAATGTAGTTTAAGAAGAGAAATGAAGAAAGAATCGCGGAAATGGAGTTAAGGATTTGAGGGAAGAAATTTGGGGGTTTTTATAGCTGCAGAATGCAGATGTAAAGGAAATCGCCTCTACATGATAAGGCAATTTTCCATTGCCTCTTCATAATGAGGTGAGGCCCCATTGAAGAGGCGACACAGCTTCAACAGCTAAGGCATTTGCTATTTTGCTATTTTTACAAGACAGTTGTACTATGTATGCGAGTTCAATTATCAGAAACTGGGAATTGGATAATAAAATTGTTCTTTCATCAATCTGAAGCATAAGCAAAATGTAATATGATTCTATGACATTCATCAAGTGCAAGTAATAAAGGTTTTGTAAATAAAAAATCAATTATGCAAAACACCCCAAAATTCCTAATCTTGAAGCAAGGAAAGATAATCCTATTCTAGGGCCCTATGCCAGAAAATGTCAGCGAAAATTCCCCTATTCTTCACCAGTGCCATCATTATCACCATATGCTCCATCATCATCATTCGCTTCATCATCATCATTTCCTCTATCATCGTCATTGGGGTCATCGGCGTGATCATAACCGTCATACCCAAAATGCTCCTCGTCCCCTCTATCACCGTCCTCCTCCTCATCCTCGTCATCATCAACTTGAAGGGCAACTAGCTGGCACTCAAAAGCTACTACCCTAGCCTCTCTGGGCTTATCTTAAACCTGTCAAGATACAATGAAAGATAAGAAATCATGAAAGCATGCATACATATAGCTACAAAAAAAATGCATTACCTTCCATTGTTGTGTAACCTGTATCAGGTAGTCTCTATGGGCCTCAACTAATCTATACATATAATCACCCTAGTCTTGAGATATCTGCATGAATAGAATAAGTTTTTAGTAAACTTTTGAGGCTAAGTCTCTATGGAAGTTAATTCAGAAGATAATTTGAAAAAGAGATTACATGAGTAGCAGCTGCTGGGACAAACGCGGGCTCTATGCTCTCATCCAATGTCAGAGACTGGTGAGACAGATCACTAGAAGGTAGCCAGCACCAGGCCATCAGGTCAAGAGGAGCAACTAGTCTACCAACCACTATTTGGGACTAGAAACCAGAAGGGTCCTCAACAAGTGGTACGCTAGCCAAGCTACCCACATGCTCAACTCGGGGATGCTGAGGCGGTCTCACCTGCATGGTGGGTCTGACATGAGTAGTACGCCCTCTAACTGGTCCTTAAGAATGTTCAAATTAGTATAGGAGTAGACAAGAAATGCAAGTATAAAACTATGTGTTTGACATGATCATGTCCTTATTTGAGATGCTGGTACCGCCAAAGGTACCCTTTACAAGAGATGAGTCTAGATAAAGTCCATATAGTGGGAGCTAGACCTCTCACAATATTGCCTAGCATCCTCTCCCGTGAGAGCATGATCAAGCTCCTCCCCCTCCAACAGATGCACCCAGAAAAGTCCACAAGGAGGCAAAAATAGTGGTCATCTCACCCTAGCATCCCTACGCCACTGGAATATCCTCTCACCGAGGTATCAGACTCTGCAATTAGGACCCTAAATTAAAATTCTCATTACCAGCTTTGGGATAGAATGAACCATGGCAGGCATCCATTCAGCCTGCAGCCCCCATAAATCAGAATGCAGCTACAAGAAGATTAAGCAAGATAAGTAAACCAATTTTGTGTATATAGTTGCTCACTAAAATGTCATTTTTTCAGATACCTCCTCAAAGGTCAGCATGTTCAAACGCTTGCGATGCACATGCACACGAGCTAAGGGTCTCTTCCAAGCATAACTTAGACCCTATCAAGCCAAAATAGGAAAGGGAGTATCAATAACTCAAGAAATATCGATGATTAGCTCTAACTCTAAAGCCCAGACCTGCTAGAGAAAGACTGTTAATGAAATGATAGCGACAGTTAGTAAAATGAGTAAGGAAAGAGGTAAAAGAAAATACCAAGATAGCATGCCAAAAACTACAGAACCTCCTAGGTTTCTGTACGACCTCATCCATACCCCTGTAAAGGTAGGCGAGAGCATAGCTGCTCCAGTCATAAGTAGCCACAAGATCCAGGTCTCATAGCGGTAGCAGAAAGATAAGGTCAATGGAGCTCATTGTGTCTACAAATGGAGTCGTCCCAAAGAGATAGACCAAGAAAGCTCTCACCACTTGATCGATCTGGTTACCTAAAGTGGCAGCCGCTACTCTCGCCGGTGTGTAGTAACTCCAAATCGAGTCAATCTTGATAGTATGGGTCCCCTTCATGCCGGGAACCATCCCCAAAAGTCGCTCAATGAAAGTATAGTGGTTGAGAACCATCCGGTGTATACTTACGTCGAAGGGAACAGAATCCCCAGCATATGGAATCCCGATAATAGCTACAAAAGAGACAGGATCTAGAGTCAGCTTGCCAAACGGAAGGTGTGTGTGGTCTCAAACCACCTCTCCATTAGCGCATAGAGTGTGTGGTAGTTTATACGCCCCTTCTCACTCAGAAGGGCAAGGATGAAATGCTCAAAGACGGTGTCACGAATCCGATCTTTGATCACCCCAGGGAAGCTGTCATACCAAGACCGCACTCCACTAAAGTTTCCAACACCCTTGAATGTATGGGAATCCATTTACAGGACAAAATAAGGAGTTAAATTATGGTTCTTTCTGAATAAAATAAAATATTCTCGCCAAAGCCATGTTGAAGAGGCGTCACCTCTACTTGTAGAGGCGATCACCTGTTTGATGAGGCAATTTTCTCATTGGTAAGGCGATCACCTGAACGAAGAGGCGATGCCTCTTCACATTGGTAATCCGACGGTTAATGTTTAATTTTTTACAATTTTGCTCGATTTAATGCAAATTCTCTTGGTTAAACCCACAAATACATGTTTATAGACATTAACTCAATGTTATTTAATCCTATTTATAGAAAAATGGAAGAAAATGGGTACATACCTCTCCAGTAGCCGATCCGTAGATATGGTTTGGCAAATTCAGCAGACGAATCTCATCATTTACAAAGAGCCTGAAGATACGTGCGGGATGCAATGGAGGTGCAATCCAGTCCCACGCTAGCAAATCTGGGGTCCGTGTGGCATTCATATCAAAAAATTGAGGAAAAAGTGCAGAAGAAGTTGAGAGAATTCAAAGAAAAGCAAAAGTGAAAGTGAATCTTTTGAGAAAAGAGAAAAAAGTATTTATAGGAGGAAAGGGAAGTAGGTCAGGCCACCTGGCAGCTTGATTAAGACAAGAGCACTTTGTTGGATATGTATTCCAAGGTTAATGGCCATTTAAGCTTTTATGGCAAAAAAAAATTCAAAAATTGAAAAAATGGAAAAGTGGAGAATTACTTATTTCATCTCTTAGGTTGTATCCTTGAAGTGCATTTTCTTTTTTTTCAAGAGTGTCTAGTCAGGTTGTATCCCTAAAGTGCATTTTCCTTTTTCAAGAGCATCTGATTGGGTTGTATCTCTAAGGTGAGTGTTTCAAAGAATGTCTGGTCAGGTTGTATCCCTGAAGTGCATTTTCCTTTCTAGTCGGGTTGTATCCCCAAAGTGCATTTTCCTTTTTCAAGAGCGTCTGGTCGGGTTGTATCCCCTAAGTGCGTTTTCCTTTTTTTAGGAGTGTCTGGTCAAGTTGTATCCCCGAAGTGCATTTTCTTTTTTCAAGAGCATCTAGTCTGGTTATATCCCTGAAGTGCGTGTTTCAAGGAGTGTCTGGTCGGGTTGTATCCCCGAAGTGCATTTTCTTTTTTCAAGAGCATCTGATCGGGTTGTATCCCTTAAGTGCGTGTTTCAAAGAATGTCTTGTCAGGTTGTATCCCCAAAGCGCATTTTCTTCTTTACTGAGTAAGTTTCGTGTCAAAAAGACTCAAAATTTACATAAACTTATAATGAGTGACTGATCGGGACAGGAAAACTCAAGGAACACGATTTTATTTCAAGTCAAGTTCTACGTCAGAAAGACTCAGAACTCACATTTTCTTCTTTACTGAGTAAGTTTCGTGTCAGAAAGAAAATTTATGTCAACTTATAATGAGTGACTGATCAGGCCAGCAAAATCCGAGGAACACGGTCACATTTTCTTCTTTACTGAGTAAGTTTTGTGTCAGAAAGACTCAAAATTTACGTCAACTTATAATGAGTGACTGATCGGGTTAGAAAAAATCCAAGGAACATGGTCACATTTCAAGACAAAATTCAACCTTTTAGGTTTGAATTCCCGAAACTGACGGCCCAAATGAAGTTTACATGTCAGGTACACCATTTTCACCATCCTTTATGCATGTTGCTTTTTCAAAAATTGATTTTATAAATTTGTTTTTTGAAAAACCAAGGGGGCAAAGTGTGGACATTCCCAGTTTGGTTGACCCACGACGAAAGCCCAGTGATGAGTAGTCCAAATTCCGAATGCAAGAGAACCCAAAACCTTCTCTGCAGCAATAAATGCTATTTATTGCTACATTTAACCCAAAGACCGACCTTTTTTCTCTATTCTATATTTTTGTGCGTGAATTGAAGACTTTTAAGGCCAAAAAAATGAGGAAGAAGGATAAAAACAATGATGAAAAATGCAAGGGGGACTTAACCTTGATTTTTAGAAAATTGGAGAGAGAGAGAAGGTAGTGGTTTAAGTAGAGGTTTAGGCTGATAATAAAAAAGAGAAGAAGTTGGCTAAAAAAAAGACCAGAGAAAAAAAGAAAAAAAAAACGTTCTTGAAAGGAAGAAACATAAAAAAGGGGATTTTAGGCTTGAGAATCTATTTCTTAAGGAGGGAGAGGGAATTCTTGCATTCAACATACTTTGAATCATCAAATAAGCTCTGAGGGCTCAGTTAGGAGCACCAAACTTGTCCTAATCAGTGAGAATCTCTTATTTCAAGCCATAAAATTCCTCATTTTGCTTAAAATTCCATTTCTTGATTTTGTACTTGTTTTGTGTGTTAATTGTTTTCTTTAGATTGAGTTTAAGGCTTGAATATGTGAATTATTGAGTTTTAAGTTCCTGGTTTACGTTGATTTGCATGAATACTTGAGTTGCTTAAGATTTAAGAAAGTTGTAGTTTTTTGTGCTGTTGTGCCTTTTGATCGCCACTTCAAAGAGGTGTCACCTTTTCGCCATGAGGCAATCGCCTCTTCGATAAGGCGATTGCCTCTTGGCCAGAATCTTCCTTGATTCTACTTTACTTTGGTAGCTTTTTTGTTTATTTTTGGTATGTTATACGTATATGCTGCATGCAATTGTAACATGTTAAGTTTGCTTAAATGATTAATCCATGTTTATGTAAATGTACATGTCTACATTTATGCAAATTTAATAATGGTTATTTTGTAAGTAAAATTGTATATTTTGAAATGCAACTAACCGTATTTGTTGTTGGTTTTGGTAATTTTTAATCACTATATAATTAGTGAATTAATGAGTTTTTGAGAGATTTTATTTGATTATTGTAACGATTTGTACAAAGCGTTGTAATCCCTAATCATTATCCCATTTATTTGGAATGAATGTTTGTAATATTTATTTCCATTATTTATTTAAATGCCGAGGTAAATAAGCATGAAAATAATTAATATGCAAAATTGGTAATCTTGTAAAATGGAAGCATTTGCCACCAACAATAATAAGGAAATAACTTAATAATTAAGGGTAATAAAGTACAAAACACGCGTGGAGGCCAACCGCAAGGGGGGGTGGGCATTCCAAGGCCCATATCCAGTTTCCGAACCTGATATCTGAAGACGGCTTCTGGGTACCTCCATGGAATCTAGTTGCTGTATAGTGTGTCCCAACTTTTGTCCGGGTGGCGACTCCATCTCCAAGTTGGACCCCAAGCCCATTTTATATTTCCTAACAGGCCTTGAACTGGCACAGTGCCGCGGTCGCCAACACTTGGGCGCACGCTAAACCCCGCCGCCTACAACTATATTAAAATTTAAAATTAAAATATGTTAAAATTGTATCAAATCGAATAATTTTAATTTTAAATCGAATCAAACTGAATTATATGAATAATTTGGTGCATTTATGAATTTTTATAAAATTTTCAATCAGAAATCTTTTATAAATAAATTAATTTCCACATGTAAATTTTAAAAATAACACATTATATATATAATTATTGTTATGTTGTTGTTGAATAAGTAATTAAATAATAAGTAAATATAATCAACTAATTGAAATTTGCAAAACCTTGTCACTTGGTCAAGATTTAATCTTGGATGGACACACACTGTAACTGGATATCCTTATGTAACATGTTTATCACATTCAAATACCAAATGAGGTGAAAATTGCTCAAGGATCATTTTTGTAAACATTTCATTTGGAATTTGCTCAAGAATCATTTATGGACACATTTTGTTTCCACTCTATACAGAGAATCTGAGCCCACATCACATCATAATATTTTTTTCCATCATTTTAGAAAAAAAAAATTCATTGGAAGTGTTATTTGGATTTTTTTTTTTTTTTTTTGGTTGAACTTAACTATGATCATATTCATTTCCAAAAGAGCCCAAATGGGCATCATTACTTGATAAATTTTTAAATTAGAACTGAAATCTAATTACCTTATTTTCGTGATGATGTGAATAAGATTAATTACTGATTCTAGTTCTTATTATTGATTTATCTGAAACCTCAGGCACCCAAGAGGAAGCAGCTGAAGCTTATGACATAGCAGCGATATACACTTCTTGCTGGAGAATTAGCGAGGCGAAACAAAGACACGTGACTGTTAATGAGGCCACTGTAGATCAGAATCCTTCAATACATAACAGCATTGGTGTTGGGGAAGCCATTCCCTCTCAGAAGAACAATGAAAGTGAATCAGACTGGAAAATGGCTCTGTACCAATCCTCCCAGCAACTCGATCAAAAAGCATTGAATGTTATGGATGATTATAAAGCTCAAGCCCTCTCACTGGCGCCAGAGAGCCTGATTAGCATTGATGCAATGAGTTCAATTCATCAGCAAGATATGGAAGATTCAGCGAAGATGGGAAATCACTTGTCAATTGCTTCTTCACTAGTGGCAAGTTTAAGTAGCCCGAGGGAAGGCAGCCCAGATAGAGCTAGCTTGCCAATGGTATTTGCAATGCCTCCATCATCAACATCGAAGTTGTTCAGTACTACTAGTCCAAGTAGTAATATGAATTCTTGGATCCCAACAGCAACTCATCAACTGAGGCCTGCAGTGACTTTGCCTCACATGCCTGTTTTTGCTGCTTGGACAGATGCATAGGCTGCTAGCATGTAGCTGGAAAATTATTTTGCATGGAGAAGAATATCAAAACATGAGAAAGAAAAAGTAAGATATGTTTTTATGTGGGGTTTTTATTTTATTTTCTTTTTATTTACTTAGTGAAGAAAATTCGGGGGTAATGGAGCTGTAGTAGGTGAAAATTATAAAATATAAAATTTACTCCCAATTTATGGTTCTTTCAAAATTATTTTTCTTTTTGTGGTGTTTTTAAAATATTTTTTTCATTTATAGTACTTTTAGCCGAGGTAGTGGAGAGAAGAAAACAATATTGCTAGTCTTACCGGTGAAATATGAAGGTTAATTTTATTTATAATATTTTGTCTTCATTTCACCAAAAGTGGTGGCGAAATGAAGCTTAATTTTTTTTTACATATTTTCTATCCATTTCACCAAAGGTACAGGCAAAATGGACAAAGTAACTTCTGCCCATATTTGTACCAAAGATTGATTCAAATAATTGTGTAATGATTATGTTTACTTTTCAATTATTATAATTACTAACCCAATAAAGTTATGATTATGTTAATTGTTTGTTGGCAAAATGATGGAATAATTGCGTAATGATTGTTAGTAGTAGTAATAATAATAATGCGGTTGTTTCATTTTAATGTTTTATATAATATAGGCAATTGAAATTAATTATAATAATAATGACAGTGATAATTAAATAGGTTTGATTATTAAAATTATATAAAAGTTATTATTAATTTTTATGAACAATAATAAGAGTTTAGAATATGTGGAAATAGTTAATTAAAAATATTAATAATTTTTTATTAGTAATTATTTTATTAAAAATAGTTAATTAAAATATAAATAAAAAATGATTATTATTAATAATATAATTGTTGTTGTTATATTATTATTATTATTAATATTATTATTAAATGATAGGGTAAAATCTATAAGAAAATAAAATAATAATAATTGATATGTAATAGTTAGTATTACAACAAAATAAAAATAAAGTTGTAAAGTAACAAATGAAAATAAATTAAGTGTCATAAGGTTTGCGATCGAACTCTAAAGTGTAACTTTAAATTTTGACTGCAAGTAACCCGTCCAAATCTCGTATCAATGAACTAAGATCTATCACTTTGAGAATTACCATCATCATCATCGTCGTGATCATCATAGTCATCGTGGTCATCATCATCATCATCTCATCCAAATTTGTTCCTACCTCATGACACTAATGTAGACGATCAATTATTTTTATTTTCTTTTCTTATAGATTTTACCCTATCATTTAATAATAATAATAATAATAACACCAACAATAATATTATTAATAATAATCATCATCTTATTTATATTTTACTTAAGTATTTTTAATAAACTAATTACTAATAATAAATTATTAATATTTTTAATTAATTATTTCCACATATTCTAAACTCTTATTATTATTGTTCATAAAAATTAACGATAATTTTTATATAATTTTAATAATCAAACCTATTTAATTATCATCATTATTATTATTATTATTAATTTCAACTGCCTATATTATATTAAACATTAAAATGAAGCAACCACATTATTATTATTATTATTACTGCTAATAACAATCATTACACAATTATTTTCATCATTTTGCCTACAAAAAAATTAACATAATCATAACTCAATAATGAGTTAGTAATTGTAATAATACAAAGTAAACATAATCATTACACAATTATTTGAATCAATCTTTGGTACAAATATGGGCAGAAGTTATTTTGTCCATTTCACCAGTACCTTTGGCGAAATGGATAGAAAATATATTAAAAAAATTAGAAATAATTGTTATTTTTTTTTGTGTTTTGACTTATTATATTATTTCATTCCTAACATTTGAAAAAATATTTATTCATCATTGACATTTGCAACAATTAAAATTAATTAGTCTCTCAATCAAGAATGAAATAGTATACGAATTGCAAATGTCAATGATGAATAAATATTTTTTCAAATGTCAGACATAAAATAATATATTAGGCCAAAATATAGGAGAAATAACAATTCTCCTAAAAAATTAAGTTTCATTTTGCCAATGGATAGAAAATATATTAAAAAATTAATTTTCATTTCGCCACCACCTTTGGCGAAATGAAGATAAAATATTGAAAAAAAATTAACCATCATTTCACTCGTAAGATTGGCTATTGTTTTCAACCCTCTTCATCTCAGTCAAAAGCACTATAAATGTAGAAAATCTTTTAAAACACCACAAAAAGAAAAATAATTTTAAAAGAACTACAAATTGAGAATAAATTTTATATTTTACCATAAAATGATAAATAGCCTAGTTGACACCTTTTCATGAACAAGAACCTCAAATTTTCAAACTTTTTTATCATCCATTTTAGCCTCTCTTAAGATCTATATATCTGTAGAAAAGATCTTCAAAGCAATGGTGGAGGGAAAGCTATTAAAGACAATATGATTGAAGTCTATGAAATGATTTTGGCAATATGGGGATCATGACGCCTCACTCAATTCATAATTCAGATTCAGCTTTATTTTTTTGGTTCTTTAAAGTACACAACAGTTTTTTTTTTTTTTTTTTTTTTGGGTTTTTGCTTTGATACCCTTTGACCATAATCATATATCTAATCCCAACCAATGATTGTTCTGCATCAACATAACATCATCATTGCTAATTCCTTTTTCTTATGTAAGCTTTCTCACAAGGCAACTTACATTCCATATTCCATGACAATAATTCCCCTCCCAATAAGATAACAAAAAAGAAAATGATTCTATAAGGGTATGCACCATGAGCTCAATCCCAAATCTTAATTTGTGTCTCCACAAAGGAAAAGGAGAGGAGGAGGTGAATTGTAGTCACAGTAGCTATGAAGCACCGATATTTCAAATAGAGTGTAGTATCCGTGTCGGACATTTTTTGGATATCGACACGTGTCTGATAAGGCTCAATATGTGTCATATTATTTTATTATTTTTTTTATTTTTAGGATATGGGAAGGACATATGGAGAACACGACATGACACTTTTAAGATATGGCGGAATATTTTTTTATGATACTTTTTAACTCTATTTTTGTATAATTTAATTTAATTTATTTATTAATTATTTAATTAATTTAATATTTAATTTAATAATATATTTAATTAGCTACTTTTTACGTTTGCCTTATATATGATAATGATAGATAATTAATTAAATAATTATATTACATGTTTAAATTTCATAAAATTTCTATTTTATCACACTAACTTTATTTTTTTAACAAATTATCTTTATATAATAAAAAATAATATATATTTTATTTGAAAAAAAAAAAAATATATATATATATATATATATCGTGCCTCATTCATATCGTGTCCTTAAATTTTAAAAATCATCATATCACTATATTTACATCATATCATATTTGTGTCTCGTGTCGTGTCACTTCGCCCTAGTAGTATTGCTATAAAATGGGTTTATCTTTATTTTTTTTATAAGCCCACTAACTTCACAGGCTAATGATGCTGGCATCAAAAGCTATTCAATGTCCATATATGGGATTTGCATGAGTAGTCAAATGATTCCCACCTGTGTTCATACAAATTTTCTGTCCTTTATTCCCTTCTCCATGTGTGTGGCTTCAATTCTGTTGTGAAATCATGATTTGATTCAACTTTTACGTGGGAAATTCACCAACAACTTTGGAATTCTTTTTAGTGTTTTTTGTTTTTAGGAGTGCTAAATAGCTAGAATCTAACCCCATTTTTTTTAGCTAAAAAGGACATTAATGTCATTTCAGGTGAAGAATGAGAGCTATGAAGTGCAATGCTGATAAAGTCCTCTGTTACAAATTTTGGATTTTTTAATAATTTCCTTCCTTTCTTCTCCATTTATTGCTCTTTCCTCATGCACATCCTCTGCCACCTATTTTTTTTCTTTTTCCCCTCTTAACTTCAATTTCTCATAATATTACCTCCTTTTTTATTCTCTTTTATCTTTTTTTATTTTTTTAACAATGTCATATTGTCATTTGTATTCTCTAAAAATTTTAGTCTAAATATAAAAAAAATTTCACCGACTTTTATTTTATATAAATTTATATTGATTCAAATCTTACATAAATATTGATCCACATGAAAATTCATACTGTATTTTACAATTATAATTTTCAATGTAATAATTAAATAAAATTTTGAAATCTTTCTCCAAATATTATGTTGAGGATTCAACATAATATATAACTACAAAAAACAACTAAACAATGACCTAATTATTTTGAAGGTTTGTAATTTTTTTAACACACTGTAACCAAGCAGTATTGAAATAGGATGAAGAATGGAAAATTCAAACTCTGATTCTCTGTATGTCATTGGAAAATTGAAGAATTTTGACAACACGGAAGAAGAAAGAAATAAAAACATGAAAAAAGGGAAGTCCGAGAGACAAAAATATGAAAACAGAAAAAAAATCAAAGAGTGAACAAGAGGTAAGTAGTGAAGAGTTCCAATTATATTTTGAGAAAAGTTTTTTTTATTAAATTTATTTTTTTTTAAATTTAACTAAATAAAGTTTTTAGTTTTATAAAGGTAATGTCTCTTCTAAATTGAAACAAACACATGTTTCACATGTGAATAATAAATTTATTTGACTCTTGATATATAGTAAATAAACAATTAAATATATAATTATTATCATCATCATCATCATCATCATCATCATTATTATTATTATTAAATAAAAATTTTAAAAATAATAACAATATTATTTAATTATATAAAAATTTAATATAGTTATAATTTGTTACAATTTTTATTTATATAATTATATTATATTAATTCAATATTTTTTATAATTAATTTTTCTCAATTCTAGAATTGATTTCATATAAAAAAAATATTGTGATCATAATTAATTATAAGATAATAAAAAATTATTAGTTATTTATCAATAAAAATTTAAAAATAATAAATATTATATTTTCTTTATATAACAATTTAAATATTGCAACCCTATTAAACTTATAATTTATTACAATTTAGTAAATTTTTTATTTGAACTACGAAACTTTATTTTTTTAATATTTTTAATATTAATACTTTTATTTACATAAAAATTAATTTAATGTAATTTTTTAAGTTAAACTAATAATTAAATGATAAATATTAATTAATTTAATTTTAATTTTTTTGTTAAATTTTATAAAAACATAA